>PVJS01003336.1:0-54166 GCA_004027185.1 Glis glis
GAACATAATGCCCTGGATAGAAGCATTGGATTTTTTTTTTTTTTTTGGCAGTACCGGGGATTGAACCCAGGGGCATTCTACCTCTGGCTATACCCCCAGCCCTATTTTTTATTCTTTATTTTGAAACAGGGTCTCACTAAGTTGCAGAGGGCCTAAGTAGCCAAGGCTGGCTGTGAACCTGGATCCTCCAGTCTCAGCCTCCCAAGTACTGGGATGACAAGCGTGTGCCACCATGCCTGGCATGATAAAAGATTTGATGGCTAATTTCTTTGAGAAGATAGGTTTGAGTCTGGAACTGGTGCTCACAGCACTTGCTTCCTTTCGGTTCTTTGAAGTTCAACAACAACAGCTTCCAATAATCCCAATGGATCGCCCATGGATCATCAGAAACCCCAGATCACCTTCTGAGCTCCATGTGACGAGGGAGAACATACGAATGTATCACACGTACAAAGTCACAGTAAATTATATGAATCGAAAAACACTTAGTGTCACCGGCCAGTGGGGTCCAAAGACAAAGATCTGGCTTCGTGCTATGTCCACACGGTTCCAGGCCAGCGCCAAGCTCAGCTGATCCGGGGCCGATGCGTTGGTGCCTGGAAAGGTAAGAAGTAAGGGTGATTTTCACCCTGAGCTGGCACCGCCTGAGTTTGGCAGGTGCTGGGCAGCTAGCAGACGCTTCCTCTGGCCCGCTCAGCCCTGGCCTGGAACTTAGCATCACTGTTTCTCTCTTGCCCCTGAATTAGCTAAGAGCTTTCTTATTCTCTAAGAGCTTCCCAGGAGGAAGATGGAAGCAACTTCTTCCCATGCCAGCTCTGCATGGTCTCCTTGGTAGGGACAGAGGAGCAACCAGGCACTTGGGCATCATCTACAAAAGGGCAGGAAGCCTGGGACTGCCCAGATATCTGCCAGGCCTGACCAAGGGGAGACGCTCATCCCAAGAGCTCCGGCCCCCTGGCTGCATGGAGACCAGTGCGACACTGCCAGGCAGCCAGCCCACGGTGACCCTCTTCTCTCTCTCCTCCCTGCCTGCTCCTGGCCTCAATCCAGCTGAGAGGCAGGGAGGAAATGTGCCTCCCAGAGCAGACCCCACCTCTGCTGAATGCCTGGTTGAAGCCTGTCATTAGAGGTGGGACAGAGAAATTAGACAGAGCCCTGTGGAATGCAGCGATTGCAAATGAAAACCCATTTCGTGTTTACACTCTGAGAAGAAGCCCTCAATGTACCAGTTATAAATGGAAACGGCTTTGACTTCAACCCATCATGGTCCATGGGCACCCACAGACCCCTGCCCTGCAGAAAGCCACTTGAAACCTTGTTATTCTAGTGTGGCTTCATGCTGAGATCACCCCCGGCAGCCTGGCTGGCTCAGGGTTCTGTCACCAACAGACACAGTTCCCAGTAGAAGAGAAGAGGGAAGGATTTCTCGTCATAAGCAAAGCCTGGGGCCAACCCAGCATTGAAAGGACAGGTGTTGTAATCAGCTTTTCTGTTGCTGGGACCAAAATAACTGAGAAGCACAACTTAGAGGAGGAAAGGTTTATTCGGGTTCACAGTTTCAGAGGTTCAATCCATAGTTGGCCAGCTCCAAGTCAGCAACTATGGCAGCAAGGCACAGTGGAATGATGGTGCTCTCACAGCATGGTGGCCGGAAGCAGAGAAAGCAAGACAAGAGGCAACCAGGGACAGATACTGTCCCCAAGGCCACACCCGCAGTGACCTACCTCCTCTAGCCATGCCTCAGCTGTCTAAATTACCACCCAGTCAATTCATTCAAATTATTATTATTTTTTTTTTTGCGGTACCGGGGATTGAACCCAGGGGCGTTCTACCTCCGCGCTACACCCCAGCCCTATTTTTTATACTTTATTTTGAAACCGGGTCTCATGAAGTTGTGGAGGGCCTCACTAAGCAGAGAGAGAGAGAGAGAGAGAGAGAGAGGAAGAGAGAGAGAGAGAGAGAGCTGAGGCCGGCCGCGAACCCAGATCTGTCGGTCTCCGTCTCCCAAAGTACTGGGATTATAAACGTGCGCCACCATGCCCGGCTTCATTCAATTTATTAGTCCTTCGGTGAATTTACCCACTGTTGAGATTAGAGCTCCAATTTAATCATTTCACCTCTGAACACATTTGCATTGCTAATAATGAACTTTTTTTTAAACATGCTACAATAGTTTAATTAAAAAGATCTGGTTTGAGCCGAGTGTGGTGGCACATGCTTATAATCCCAGTACTTGGGAGGCTGAGACAGGAGGATCTGGGTTCACAGCCAGCCTCAGCTACTTAGTGAGGCCCTCCCCAATTTAGTGAGATCCTGTTTCAAAGAATAAAAAAATAGGTCTGGAGGTGTAGTTTGGAGGTAGAATGCCCCTGGGTTCAATCCCCAGTACTGCAAAAAAAAAGAAAGTGTAGCCACACCTCTTGCTTCCAGCCTCCATGATGTGAGAGCAAAGCCTGTGCATTCTCTCTCCCTCTCTCTGCTTCCTGCTGCCATGCCCAAGATCCGAGGTCCCCAGCCTCACATGAACTGAACCCCAAAATTTCCAAGGAAAACTGTGAGCAAAGAAATCTTCCTTCCTCTAAGTTACGTGGTCAGGTCTTTGGATTATAGCAATGAGAATGCTGACCAAGACAGAATTTATAGGGAAATGACGATGATAGCTCCCTTCGTCTGGGCCCATATGTGTGAACAGTGTGCTCTGTGCTGCCTTAGGGAGCAGAGCCTTTTGTTATAGTAGCAGGATGCGACACCAGTCATCTGGAATTGAAAGAAAAAGGAATTTGAACTGGGCGTGGTAGGCCATACTTGTAATCCCAACACTTGGGAGGCTGAAACAAGAGGATTGCAGGTTTGAGGTCAGCCTCAGAAATTTAGCAAGGCCCTCAGCAATTTAGTGAGGTTTTGTTTCAAAATTAAAAAAAATAAAGCAGGGCTGGGGTCAATCCCTAGTACTAAAAATGAATAAAGAAGTAAATTTGATCCCTCGAGTGTAAATATGATAAAGTCTTTAAAAGCCAAGAATTATTACAGATTTTCAGACTCAAAGTGAAAAGGACACTGAAACATGCTACAAATTTTAATTTCTGAACAAGTAAATATCAGTCTCCATAACCCACAGAGGCAGAAAGCTTCTGGAGTCCTTATTCTTATTAAAGAGGAAAAGGTCCTGGAGGCCCAACAGTGCAACAGCCCAGTGGGCCACGCCCAGCTGTGACCCGGCCATTGCATGCTGTGACCTCACAGAAGCCACCGTGAGGGAGTCCCCAGCACCGGCTGCACACGGCCCTGGCCGCAGCTGGACTTTAGTCCACAAGTTCAGGGAGCTCTCAGTGGTGACCTGTCAGACCCAAAGACAGTCAGCTGGTGGTTTGGTGACTTTGGATCCTGTTGCTTTGTGTGTGTGTGTGTGTGTGTGCGTGTGTGTGTGTGTGTGTGTTACCATTTGTTTGGGTTTATTATTTTGTTGTATGTTTATTTGTTGTTTGTTTCTGTTGCTAGCATCATTCGTGGCTGTTGTGGCTTTCAATGGACAGTGGTAGGAGAGAGTGTCGAGGCCAGGCCTCTCGGCCAGCTCTCCGCGTGAGGATGCCCTCAGGGGCCATTATAAGATCCTGTGGGACACTGGGCAGGGCACCTTTGCCCAGGTCAAACTGGCCTGCCATAGCCTCACCGGGACCGAGGTGGCCGTGAAGGCAGGGCCTAAGGACAGGTGTACACTCCCCCTCGTTCTATCCAAGATGGATAGCATGAGGACAGTGGAGCACCCGAATGGTCCAGCTGTTTCAATTGTAGACACCACCAACTACCTCTATCTGTGATACAGCACGTGTGCGGAGGGCACTGGCTCACTGGCCTGCTGGAGGAGGAGGCCCCATGTCTGTTCAAGCAGGTCCTGTGCGTGGTCTGAATGGGGTTCATCTGTTTGAGATTGTAGACACCGCCGACTATGTCTATCTGTGATAGAGCACGTGTGCGGAGGGCACTGGCTCACTGGCCTGCTGGAGGAGGAGGCCCAGTGGCTGTTCAAGCAGGTCCTGTGTGCGGTCTGAATGGGGTTCAGCTGTTTGAGATTGTAGACACCACCGACTACGTCTGTCTGTGATGCAGCGTGTGTGTGGCTCACTGGCCTGCAGGAGGAGGTGGCCCAATGGCTGTTCAAGCAGTCCCTGTGTGCGGTGTGGTACTGCCACAAGGAGGGCATCATGCACAGGGACCTGAAGCCAGACAACATCCTGCTGGACCAGGAAGCCAATGTCAAAGTCGTAGACTTTGGGCTGAGCCTCAAGGTCACGGGGGGGGGGGCAGAAGATAAAGGCGTTCTGTGGCCCTCTCCGGTTCTGTGTCCTGGAGCTGGACCAACCCCAAAGATCCACCCTGGACCTAGCCAAGTAGATCCAGTAAAGTAGCAGAAGAGGCTCCGAGGATTATTTAACATCAAAGTGTCTCCACTGAGAGCAGACCACTAAGATGGAAAATATCCACTGTCTACACCCTGCCATCAGCCAGCACAGCATGGACTCAGCTACAGGAGGGACGCGCAGACTGCCTGGGGCTTCTCCATGGGGATGCAGTCACGAGGCCATCTGGAGCCTTCCGGACATGAGGGGGCCCCTGTGCCCCCACCTGGGAGCAACCTCAGAGACTTTTTCCTGGGAAAATTCCCCCTGCCCTGAGATGGTTCTTAATACATTTCTGTTTCTTACAAATCTTATAATAAAATCGATGATCATGTTTGTCTTCCCATTCTTCGATTGTTGTTCAGCAGATAACAGTGGAGGCTGGAGCTCGCTGAGGATCTTTGAGTGGAGCCTGAGCACCTCTGTGAGCTTAGACGAGCGCAATGTCTAGGGATGGCTCGTCAGGACAGAAATCATCCTGAGCAGCAGCTGGGGCAAGTGTTCCGTCTGGATTTCAATATAAGTCTCCAAAGAAACTATCCAACGAAAAATCCACCAGCAAGCAGAAACTGGCCAGCTGTAACTCAGATGACACCCTGTATCTCCAGGCCCGGCCTGAAGTCTGGCGTACAGTGTCCTCTTCCCACATCCTTCAAACCCAGTAAATTCATTCAAATTATTACTCCTTCGGTGGATTTATCCACTGATGAGATTAGAGCCCTGATGAGATTATTTCTCCTCTGAACACGTTTACATTGCTAATAATGAGCTTTTCTAGGGGTCGTTCTATATTCAAACCCTAACAGCAGGAGTCAGCAAATTCATTCAAGTTAGGAATCCTTCTGTGTGTTTAGATGAGATTAGAGACCTGATTCAACTATTTGACCTCTGGACATTTCTGCATTGCCGACACATGAGCTCTTCCAGTTTATATCCACACCCTAACAAAGGTCGCCCCCCATTTCCCCAGAGCTCACCTTTCAGCAGGGCAGTTAAAATCGCCATCTCCACATCTTGCTGACCCTCAGAACCCATCCGAAACACGGTGACCTGAAAACAGGTGAACAGTGAAGAGATGGTGTTAAAGCAAGACAGAGTTGAAAACAGGATGGGGAATTGAGGTTTTTTTTTTTTTAAAGCAACCATGGAGACTGATGCCTAACGCAATGATTTTGAGAACTAAGCCACGTGCTTTTGACTTCCAGGAGTCATCACAGCGTTGCCTGAATTCTGATTTTATCATTTTCCTGATCTGCTCCAGACCCCTCAGGAAGGGGGAGTTCCTGCAGAATCTATACCCCAACATCCAAACCGCCACCCAAGGTGATGGAGCCCATCTAATCAGATAGGACATGTTCATAGGAAGTTTGTGAAGAATTGAGAAGATGTTACCCAATGGGCACAAGGAGAATTGATTCCTTACAAACACAGTTAAGGAAAAGAGGAGGGGAAATAATTACTGCATTTGGAAAATGAAATGATTCTGACTTTGTGAGCAGATCTGAAAGGGTGGCTTGTGCCGCTCTCCCTCAAGTCGTGTGTGTGCGTGTGCGCGTGTGTCCGTGATACTGGGGATTGTACCCAGGGACATTCTATCTCCGAGATACACTCCCAGCCCTTTTTTTCATCTTTTTGTCTTGAAACAGGATCTCACTAGGTTGCTAAGTCTTGCTATATTGCTGAGGCTGTCCTTGAATCTGCAATCCTCCTGTCTCAGCCTCCCAAGTACTAGGATTACAAGTGGACACGACCACATCTGGCTCCAAATCTTTGAATCTGACTTCTATTTTGAGCCTCCTAGTTCGGTGATATGGTGGTGTCACCTCTTATTTGCTAAGTCTGAAGGCACCTGGGACCCTCCCCTGTATGGGCTTATCTATCAGGTGGACACAACCGCCAGGTTGGTGTGGGTTTGGAAAGTGCCCCTTGGAAGAGGCTGAACTAAAATCTGAACAACTCCCTCCAGCACACATGGGCAGAATTAGCAAAGGAAACATAATTCTCTCTGTGGAGCGCATTTGGAAGTACATCCAAGACACTTACAAGTTCCTTCTTCTTCATGCACTCCATGATAATTGCAAACAGCTGGTGCGATTGCGTCTTGCTGTAATTAAATGTTTTCTGAATGGTAACGAGAAGCTGATCCCTGAGGGACTCGTTTATTACCCTGGTCAAAGGAAAACATGGACAAGAGCAAAACACAGTGAGTTAGACTCGTTCCTGAAGTAATCAGACGTCTCTCCATCCATCCCGTATCTTTTTTTTTTTTTTTTGGCGGTACCGGGGATTGAACCCAGGGGCGTTCTACCTCCAAGCTACACCCCCGGCCCTATTTTTTAGACTTTATTTTGAAACCGGGTCTCATGAAGTTGCAGAGGGCCTCACTAAGTAGCTGAGGCTGGCCGCAAACCCGGATCCTCCGGTCTCAGCCTCCCAAGTACTGGGATTACAAGCGTGCGCCACCACGCCCGGCCCATCCCGTATCTTTGATTTGAAACTTTGCTACGGGCGGGTATCCCAGCAGAGGAGACGAAAAGTCAATGTGATCAAAAACTGCCTTCACACTTGTCCCCAGTGCCAGCCTCATTACAAAGCTTATAAGGACAAAGGGAGTTGGAAGAGTGTGTAATCCACAGAGAGGGGTCCCATCAGAAACAGCATACTCCTGGCAGCTCCCCGGCATGCTGGCCTCGGGAAGGGGCGGGGAGATCTAGCACTCTTCATTTAAACATTTTTGGGACATCTCAGCAGGTCAGTCGGGACGTTCTCCTGGGTCTAACAAGAAGGCTGTGAGAACCCACCCTTCATCACACAAGGAGGGTCACAAATCACAAATCCTACCCTCCTCCTTCACAGTACTTGTGTGCAAAGGACAAAATGTCCGAGGCTCGCCCGCTGCCGTCGCAGACCACCACGGGGACCGGAGGATCTTCTCGGAGGTATTCCAAGACAACGGACGCCACGTTCGGGCCTCCTTCCACCACGACGCCCACGACGGGCACGCCCTGCCCTAGTCCTGCAACACAAACCACACCCACTGTCGGGACCAAGGAACCCCACCTTCGCTGGCTCGCTGTCATTGCTGAAACACGAGCATGTGCACAAACTTTGCTACCTGCGGGGGGCTTCATGTGGCGTTAGTGTTTACCAAGAGGTGGGAAGGAATTCAGGCACCTGATTGCTTTCATTCTTGCATTCAAACCTCATATGATGGCCTCCCTGGAAAACCCCAAACCTCAAAGACCCTGACCTTCCTGACTCCCATGTGGTTGGATTCCATGCGTAACTCACCTGGCACACCGGCGACCTCAAGGTGAGCTGGAGAAGGTGCATTGGAAGACGCTCCTTGCTAAAAAAAATATACCTCTGTCGCTGCCCTGCCCTGGAGTCTGAAATGTCCACCTGGTATGGCTTTCCCTTAAAGAAGTGAAAGGGGCCCTGGACCAGTCACAGGCGAGCCCGCTTCAATCCCTGACCTCTCCCCTAGTAGCCTTAAGACATTAGGTCAACTTCCAAACCACCGCCAGCCTTGGATGGCCATTGTAAAAGATGAGCAATGACCACACCTCCCTTTTCTCTCGAAGGAGCAATAGGTCTGCAATAGAAGAAAATATTTGGCTATCAAAGTAGGTTGTAAACTTGAAGCGGCATGCGCCTGTGGTGTGCTGCTGTTATTGTTTCTGCCTTCGGTGCCCGAATAAGGCAGCACAGGTTGAGCACCCCAATCCGAAAATCCAAAATCCGTCATGGAGAGCATTTCAGAATTCTGGATTAGGGATGCTCAACCAGGAAAGCCTATGCAAATATTGGAAATCTGGAAAATTCTGGAATCTGATATGCTTTCGGTTCCAAGCATTTCGGATAAGGGACACTCACTCTGTATATTGTCCTCGATATACAGGGTCCACTATTAGCCCATCAGTTAAGGATTTATTTACAGAGTCTTCCCTCTGTTTTTTATCAGAGAATAGGACTCTCTACGAACACAGGAGGTCCTAACTTTTGGTGGTAGAGCCAGCAGGGTGGGCTCTGGGAAGCAGGAGATGACAGGAGGATTCTAGGAAGCTGGGATTCTAGCACGGGAGGATAGTTGGGAGAGAAAGAGTGATAGGGACCAAATTTGCCTACCTCACGATTTTATGCCTGGCCAGGACTAAATCTACAGTCATCCCTTGGCACCCACTGGTGACTGATTCTAAGACCTGTCCCCCTGTGGATACCAAAATGTGAAGATATTCAAGTATCCTATGTAAAATAATGTAGCATGTGCACAGAACCTACACGCATCCTCCTGTATACTTTAAAACATCTCTACATGGCTTATAATGCCTGAAACAGTGTAAATTCAGTGTAAATAGTTATTACACCATACTGTTTAAGGAACAATGACAATAAAAAATAGTCTGTGCATGTTCAGTAACGATGCAATTTTTCCCTTGAATATTTTTCCATCAGCAGTTGGTTAAATCCTAGAAGGCAGAACCCATAGACACGGAGGGCAGACTGCATTCCAAGCATGTGTCACCTGGTGTCTGTTAACTGCAACGGGAATCAGTTGATGGACATTAACAAACAGCGATTAGGAAAATGTCCTGGACTTCACCGTTCTCAAGAGCTTCGTGTAGAATCTGCTAGCATGGGTTATGAGAAGATTTGAGAGTGTCAAGTCAGTGAATTCAGAGTTTCTGGTTCACTTCTACAATGCGTTTCGACAGAGACACAAGTATTTTTTAATTTTTTTTTGATACTGGGGATTGAACCCAGGGCATTCTACCTCCGAGCTACATCTCCAGCCCTATTTTATTCTTTGTTTTGAAACAGGGTCTCACTGAGTTGCAGAGGGCCTCACTAAGTAGCTGAGGCTGGTCGCAAACCCAGATCCTCCTGTCTAAGCCTCCCAAGTACTGGGATTACAAGCGTGCACCATCACACCCAGCTACTTAAGTATTCTGAATGACTTCTCTGTCTCCTACAGGAGTAAGTGTAGTTAAATTCATCTCAGCAAATAAGCATTGACGGTTAGTTTTGTGCTGAGCCCTAAATCAGAGATACTGGAAACTGGATTGAGATGGCATAGACTCTGCCCTGGAGGTTTCCAACCCAAGTGAGGATTGGGATTTCAGAACTTGAAGAACATGGTGGCCTAATCACCTTCTTTTCTAGAAACAGAGCAGAACTGGTTCTTCCTGGCCCAGGCTGGACTCCCTGGAGCTCCGTGCTGTGGGAGGTGACGACTGAGCGCCCCTTTGCTGTCCCTGCCCCACTCAGAGCCCTAGGCAAAGGATGACAAAGGGAAGCCCACCGGTCACATGGCCAAGACAAGGTGGGCAGCGTGAACACACAAGTCCAGAAAAGGCAAAAACGCCGAGATCAGCAACAACAACAAATGCAATCGATGTTTCCAGCAAGATCAGATTCTTGGAAATCCACAACTTTTGGCAGTAGGCGATCCCCATTCTAACCACTTGAGCAGTAGCGCAATCCCTTATGCTCTACAGTGACCGATTCCCGGGCCTAGACTGTCTTGTGTAAAAATCTCACCAGTGATGGTAAAAACAAAACATTCGTTGAGATCCTCTAATAATCGTTCGACAGTGAGAATTGTTGGAATATGGGCCTGTCCCCCCAGATTACACCAGTTACGTTAATTCTGACCCGTGCTTATCATTTCCTCTGGTTGAGGCTCATTCCTTTCTCTCTAGTTCTGCCTCAGCTGTCTCTCAATGGTGGCTGTGCCACCTGGGCCAGCAAGGACGACGATCCATCAGGACCAGGTGACTGCCGTGGCCCCCTCCAAGGGTTTCCTTTAGTTTAGGTGAGACACCCAGAGCTACAGATATATTTAATGATCATATAGCATTTATCAGTTGATGAAAGGAATCATACTAAGTCTTTGAGTGAGAAAAAAAATTTTTCCTATTAAAACATTAAAAAAAATCATCAGCGGTCAGCCTGGGCAATTTAGCAAGACCCTGTCTCAAATTAAAAAATGGAAAGGGCTGCGGTGGGGGGGAGTAGCTTAGTGGTTGAACGCCCCTGAGTTCAATCTCCAGTGCCAATAAATAAATAAGTAAATAAATAAATGACAAATAAGAACCAAGGGGCAACGTGATGGGTGATACCATCACCATGGCAACCCCTGCCAGATTGCTTCTTGTACCGACCTGTGAACTCCTCCTGGCCAAGCAACAATGAGTATCAACGAGCTCGGTGCTCAATGAACACACTTTGGCGGGAGGCTCAGGCTGACTCAGGGCTGGGTAAGTCATTTCCCATTGACCTACTGAGGATCAAGGTCAAAGCTCTGAGCGCCCTTGTGTGATTTCCACCGAGCCTGCTTTTCGTGGCTGCGGCATCAGTTCCGTGGTGGTGCCCCCGTCTCCCCACAACTCACGCGTATTGATTTTCTGCAGGGAGATGTGCTTCTCCAGCTGCCTGCGCAGCTTCACCTCGGCGCCGTACTTGCCCACCGTGCCGTTGTCGGCCAGGATGAAGTGCGTGTGCGAGTTGTTGAGCACGGAGAGCTTGCTCAGGGGGTTGGACATGGTCTGGTACACCCTCGTCACCTGGCAGGGCGCACAGCACAGATCAGGGTTTGCAGCACGTCGACGTCGAGACAACGGGGGAAGCAAGTGAATGTGGGTAATGACTACACTTTGCTCTCGTTTCTCTATCCTGCCTCTTGAAGGCTTCCCCCCAACTTGCTATACTAAGATAGGAAAAAATTAGTTTTTTAATTTAGTACTTTTATTAGTGCACTGTATTTCTATATAATAGTGAGTGAGATTCAAAGTGACACAAACGTACACACACACAGCACTTGGTGTGTTCCCCTCCGCATCCCACCACGCTCCCCCTCCTCCCTCCTCCCTCCTCCCTCCCGTACATGTTAGTGAGATTGGTGGTGAGACCTTCAAGTATGGCCATGGCAGTATTTGAACTGTTTCCTTCCTCAATTCTCCTTTTTCTCCTCCCTATCTCCCTCACCCAGTCCCTTTCCGCTATTTTACTGGTCTCTTTTCTCATTTATATGAAGTCCTTTTTGTTTCCTATTTTCTCTCTAGCCTCCACATATGAAGAAAACATTCAACTCTTGACTTTTTGAGGCTGGCCAGTCTCACTTAGCATAAGATTCTCTAGTTTCATTCAAGTTTCCTGCAAATTACATAACTTTGTTCTTCTTTATGGCTGAGTAAAATTCCATTATGTGTATCTACCACGGTTTCTTTATTCCTTCATCTGTTGACAGACACCCAGGTTGGTTATATAATTTCACTATTGTGAATTGTGCTGCAATAAGCATGGATATCACTATAGCATAATATAATTGTCTTTATAATGACAACCAACAATTGTGCACCTGGATATTTATAACAGAAATTCAAGCATAGTGACCCAAAATCATGTACACAAGTATTTATGGCAGCCTCATTCACAACGGACCAACTATAAACAATCCAGATGTCCTTCAACAGATAAAGGGTCCAACCACCTGTTATATATTCATACCATGGAATACTATTCAGCAATAAAAAGGAAGGACCCATCAATACACCCGACAATCTGGATGAATGTCCAGGGAATTATTCAGAGTGAAGAAAGCCATTTTCAAAAGCTCACATCCACCTTGTATGGTCCCACTTACATACCATTCTTGAAATGGTAAAATTATAGAGACGTGTGGCACATGGTCAGGAGTTAAGGAGGGAGTGGGGGTGGGAGGGAACCTGGTACAGATACTAGAGGGAAGCAGGAGGGATCCTTGTGTTGATGGAAATGTTCTGTATCCTGACTGTATCCACGTCAGTGCCCAGGTGTGATACTCTACTGTTGTTTTCTGAGATGGGTTTTCTTTTTTTATTTCTTACAACTGCATGCGAATCTACAGTGCTCTCAAAGTACAGACTTCAATGTTTAAAAACTGTCAACGTCTTCAGAGAAAACACTTACATCCTTTCCGACCAGGTCTTCTTTATTCTCCACCATGCCCCACGGAGCAATCCCTATAGCACACACCCGGCCTCTGGACTTGGAGGAGTGGTCCTTCAGGGCATCCCCCACGTGACTGATGACACCTGCGAGCAGCCACGAGACACAGCTGAGTCCCTCTACTCCCCATCACAACCCCACTCATGAACTTGAGGGACACCTGTGCTGAGCCCCACATTCCCTACGGAACAGGGATAAAACATCCAGCTGTTCATCATGAAAAGAAAGGAGACGGAAAATCAGGGCTCCTAATTACTAGTAATCCTGCTTGAGCTCCTAGAAAAGGGAAAACAAGAACAGAAACCAAAGCCGGGCTAGGAACTTCCTTTACAAGTTTCTGGGATCTCTGGCAGTCCTTGGTGACATTCAGCTACCAGTGAGAAGCAGACCACCTGCCTGACTCCTTTACCTCTCGACGCCTCCATTTATGTCCCATAAAACGGGGGAAAGGATTGTCAACAAGCTCCCTGGAGATGAGATTTGTCCGGGACTCAGTCCAAGGAATGGTGCATAGTAAGTCACTCAGAGGTATTTACTGTTGTCACAGTTATTATTTCTGTGGTTTGAACTGTGAGTATCCTCTGAGGACCCGTGTATTAAAGGCTTGGCTCCCAGGTTGGGAGGTGGTGGAGATGTTAAGACATGGGGCCTAGGGCGTGGTCTCGGGGCCATGGGGGATGTACTCTTAAAGGGACTGCAGGACTGTAGTTTCTTCTTTCTCTTTTGTTTGATTCTGGCCACGGAATTTTGCTGTGCCACGGACTCCTGACATGATGTGGCACCACAGGCCCAAAGCAAGGGGGCCAACCAATCACAGATTGAAATGCCTACAACTGTGAGCCAAAATAGGGCACTCTCTCTCTCCTTCTCTCTCTCACTGGTACTGAGGATTGAACCCAAGGGTGTTCTACCTCTAAGCTACACTCCCATCTCTTTTCTTCTTTTCTTTTCTGAAACAGGGTCTTGCCAAGTTGCTGAGGGTCTTGCTAAGTTGCTGAATCTGGCCTGGAACCTGCGATCCTCCTGTCTCAGCCTCCTAAGTACTGGGATTATGGCGTGCGCCACTATGCCCAGCACCATTTCTCCTTATTAGTTGATTGTCTCAGGTATTTGTTAAAGTGCTAGAAAGCTGACTAATACAATTATTACATTTGCTCTTTAGACAAAATGGATCATACCAGACTAAAACAAACCTATTGAATAAGACTTTCCTTTTGTCATACTTAGCATCCGTGTGCAATATATTATTTTTTTCTGACCATGATTACCAGATAGTTCTTTGGGGACCACAGTGAGTTCTGGGTGTGTACAATTACAGTGGGGGAATGGCCTGCTCTTACCGGTACTGACGCCCCCTGTGAAGATCCAGGCCCCCGTGGTCATGGCGGCTTTGATCAGACCTTTCCCAAACACCTGCTTCAGCTTGGGCTGCATCTCAAAGTTCTGGAGACCTCCGTGTACCGAGATTAAGAGCTTGGGGAGCTCCAGCTGCCAGTCTTTCACCATGAGATGAAGCAGGGAATCTGGCTTGGTGTCGTAGGACACGCGGATATACTGCAAAAGAGGGTGTCAAGTTCAGCGCCTGTTCCTGGTTCTGCTGCTTCTATCAGAGAGGATCAGGGCTGGCACCCATGTCTACAGAAGACCTGTCTGGTTTGTCTGTCTCTCTCTGTGTCCTGCGGCCCTCCGTGTGAGTCTGTAGCCAAGTGACTAAAGGGAACTTTGTCAGATTTAGCAAGTGAAAATACAGGATACCCAAGGATAATGGTTTGAATATTTGTGTTTTTCCAATGTTCATATGTTGAAATCTAATCTCCAATGCGATAGTATTAAGAGGTGGGCTGGTAGGAGGTGGCTAAAGACGAGTGCCTTTGAGGTCTGAGGGAATTTTTTTCACTCCTTCTTCCATGTGAAGTTGCAGCAAGAAAAATACCATCTATGAAGCGCAGGGTAGACTTCACCAGAACCTTGAACTTTTTTTTTTAAAATAGTACTGGGGATTAAAGCGAGGGGCATTCTACCTTTGAGCTACACTCCCAGCCCTTTTTATTTTTATTTTGAAACAGGGTCTTGCTAAGTTGCTGAGGCTGGTCTCAAACCTGTGATCCTCCTGTCTCAACCTCCCCAGTACTAAGAGGATAGGCGTGTACCACTACACCTGGCTTCAATGTTGGACTTCCTTAGCCTGTAGAACTGCGAGCAATAAATTGCTGTCGTTTATGAATTACCCAGTCTAAGATATTTTTTATAGCAGCTGAACAGACTAATTCGCCCAGATTTTATTTTATTTTATTTTATTTTATTTTATTTTATTTTATTTTATTGCAGTACTTGGGGTTGAACCCAGGGGCATTCTACCTCCGGGCTACACCCCCGGCCCTATTTTTTATTCTTTATTTTGAAACAGGGTCTCACTAAGTTGCGGAGGGCCTCATTAAGTAGCTGAGGCTGGCTGCGAACCTGGATCCTCTGGTCTCAACCACCCAAGTACTGGAATTATAAGCGTGCACCACCACGCCTGGCAACACCCACGTGCACAGATAATCTCTTGGATTTGCTGTGAAATGTCTAGGAAGCACGAGCCGTCACCCCTGAGGAAGTGCTGGGTGTCTGCGCTCCGGGCCGGGAGACGGCCCTGTGTGGCAGCCGTGGTCCGAGGCCCCTCTTACCATGGCTTTGTTGGAGTATCCGCCGCCCTGGAATTCAAGGATCCCGTAGGAGTCTGTGGGGTAGCTCTGGGTGTGTTTGCTCGCAGACCATTTCTCTGGCTGTGTCTCCACCTGTTTGTTCTCCTCTCCGGTTCTGCTGGGCGTTGTGCTTGGCAGAGGGGGCACATGCTGGTTGGTGAGCTGGCCACAGCAACACCTGGAAAAACAGCAAAACAGGTGCATTTTGGAGTTGTTGTTATTTGTTTGATTGTTTGCAGTACTGGGGATTGGACCCGGGGTACTCTACCACTGAGATACATCCCCAGCCCTTTTTAATTTTCATTAACTAATTAATGTATTTATTTATTTATTTATTGCAGTACCAGGGATTGAACCCAGGGGCATTCTGCCTCCAAGCTACACCCCAGCCCTATTTTTTATTCTTTATTTTGAAACAGGGTCTCACTAAGTTGCAGAGGGCCTCACTAAGTAGCTGTGGCTGGCCACGAATCTGCGATCCTCCTGTCTCAGCCTCCCAAGTACTGGGATTGCATGCGTGTGCCACCACACCCGGCTTAATTTTAATTTAATTTTATTTTGCTATTAGAGTGTGAACCCAGGGATAGTCTACCTCCAATCTCTATCCCTAGCCTCATTCATTCATTCATTCATTCATTCATTGTGGCACTGAGGATTGAGCCCAGGGGCATTCTACCTCCAAGCTACACCCCCAGCCCTTTTTTATTTTTTGTGTTGAAATGGTCTTGCAGTCAGGTGTGACGGCATATACTTGTAATTCTAGTACTTGGGAGGCTGAGATAGGAGGATCACAGGTTCACCGTCAGCCTCAGCAACTTAGTGAGGCCCTTTGCAACTTAGTGAGATCCTGTTTCACAATAAAAAAATAAAATAGGGCTGAGGTAGAATGCGCCTGGGTTCAATCCCCAGTACCACATACAAAAGAGAGACAGAGAGAGAAAGAAACAGGGTCTCTAGGTTGCTGAAGCTATCCTCAAACCTGCAATCCTCCTGTCTCAGCCTTCCCAAGTACTGGGATTACAGGTGTGTGCCACTGTGCCAGGCTTATTTTAACTCTTTTTGCTGTCTTGATGATATTCACATGAATTGAATATTCTGTGGCAAAGTACAATCATGCCCTCCAAACTTGACCTTCCAGAATTTTTCAATATGGCTGGATTTTTTGTTGCTTGGGAAAACATTTCCCCGCTCTAGTGACAGTCTATTTCATAAGTACCTGTATGTCTTTTTCTGTGTTGGACAGCTTGCGCATTGGGCCATAACCCGCCCTGGTTTCAGGGTTCTCGGTCTTCGTGTCTCCCCATAACTCAGCCAGCCTCTTGAGTTCTCTTTCTATCCTTCTCTGCGCAGAATCCTTGGTCTTGGGCCAGCTCCCTGTCCTAGCATGCCTGCGGCTTCCTTTGCCACTCTGTCATTTTGGGCTGCCACACATTTATGTGAACTGGATCCACCAACATGTGAAATGTTTGCTGGGAGGGACAGCAGTAGCCTGGGGCCATGTCTTGTTGCAGATGGGACCCGGAGGACACGGGAGGGCAGGAAGGGGAGGCCAGGATCCTGTCACCAGCAAGTGGGTGGGGAGCTGGGGAATGGAAGAGCTGGGGATGGAGTCGGCCTGGGGTCTAGAGAGGAGAGGAAGTATGTATTGAGCCAGATGTAAGAGCGTGCGCATGTGCGCATGCTCCCTGTGCTCCTCCCGGAAGCCCTGGGGTTTCCTCTCTGCACTTCTGGCTACTTCATTAGTGGCACGAAACACCATTCCTCCCTCCTCCTTTCCTCCTCCCTCCCTCCCTTTCTTCTTTCCTTCCTTCCTCGCTTCCCCTTCCTTCCTCCCTCCCTCCCTTCCTACCTTCCTTCCTTCCTTCCTTCCTTCCCCTTCCTTCCTCCCTTCCCCTTCCTCCTTCCTTCCTTCCTTGCTTCCCCTCCCTTCCTCTTCCTTCTTTCCTTCCTTCCTTCCTTCCCTCCCTCCCTCCCTCCCTCCCTCCCTCCTTCCTTCCTTCCTTCCTTCCTTCCTTCCTCCCTCCCTCCCTCCCTCCCTTCCTCCCTTCCTCCCTTCCTTCCTTCCTTCCATGTTAGTGAGATTGGTAGTGATACCATCGTGTATGGACTCTAGCCTTTCTTACCGAATTTTATTCTATTTCTTTGAATACATCGTTCTTCCTTTGCTGTGTGCCTTTGAGACCTTTTCCAGGGGCTTTAAATAGTTCTCTTTTTTGGTTCATTGTAATCATACAACGTGATGGAGTTCAGAGTGATAGAGACGACATGCACACAGCACTTGTCGAGCCTCCCCCGATCTCCCGCCCGCTCCTTCACCCTCCTGTGCATGGCATTGAGGCTGGCATTGGTAATTTTGTGTATGTACGGCATGTCCATTGACGTATTGGGGTCCATGCATGCAGTCCACAGGGGAGGCCTGTGTGTGACCCGTAAAGCTTTTCTGCTCTTTCTGCTGCCTGGCCACTTGGCTGTGTGGGGGACTACCATCCTGGTAGGTGCTAGGGAGGGCTGGCATGATAGGTCTTAACAAGGAGGGTCTTGGTGTCACTGAAATAAAGAGGGACATTGAAATGTACTAAAGGCATTTCTTATCTCGAGGGATACTCGCCGAGTTTCAAGCAGGGAGGGGAGCCTGCAGGATGGTGCGTGGCCAGGGGAGCTCGAGGGTGTGGGGCACTGCGATTGCACGGGTCAAACAAATTGGAACCAGGCGATCTCTAGGAATCTATGCGCTTCTGCGTCAGTGATCCTGATGCGTGGATTCTTGTGGGGAACGTATGGAAAAATCATTTTTTCCCCATCGCCAAACTCAGCCCCACAGATTCTTCCCTCAGCGTTGAGACATTTTAGCTAACTCATCTCTGACGGCCTGTGTGACATTAGAAGGCCTTCTGTTCAGCTGAAAACACATACTTTTATTTATTTTTTTTGAAGTACTGGGGATTGAACTCAGGGGCATTCTACTTCCAAGCTCCACTCCTAGCCCTATTTTTTATTCTTTATTTTGAAACAGGGTCTGACTGAGTTGCAGAGGGCCTCACTAAGTAGCTGAGGCTGGCCCAAAACCCAGATCCTCTGGTCTCAGACTCCCAAGTACTGTGATTACAAGCGTGCACCACCACGCCTGGCTTAATAGATACATTTTCACATAGGCGAATGGTCTTGTTTGACATTTGTGTACAAGTTAAGCCCTTTAGTAAAGCTTTCACCCTTCAAGTCTTTCCTGGGAAGGTAGTTCCCTTAAATCTAAATTATAAAACTACTGAAGAGACCCGGCAGATCTTCTGGAAATGCCTCCCAAAACTCCCGGGTCCCTGATCTCAGTAAGAGTTAGGGGAACACTGTGGGCTCATCTGGTTTTGAGACTTCACATTCCAGTGAGTGGCAGATAGAAACTCCTTTCCAAGGCCACTTACATCTTAACAGAGGAGCGTATTGGCTTGATGACTCCCTGGTTAGTGACTCGTGTGGGGACTAGATTCTGGTTACTCTCTTGTTCTTGACTCTCCCCCTCCCACAGATACTAAAAGAATGGTTGTTGGGCAACTGGTAGACCAGCACCGGTTTGGCTAATGTCTTACTTTACGGCTTCCACCTTACCTGTTAGGGTCTTTGGTGCTGGGAATTACAAAGATACATTCTCTTTTGCAAAAGGTTTTCTCTATCCAAGCTTTCTGGCCCTGGAAGAGAAAGAAATGGAAATTAGACTGATATGTCTCCAAGCCGTCACCAGCATTCACTATTATTAGTATTTTGTGGTACTGGGGATTGAACCCAAGGGTGTTATACCTCTGATATATACAACCCCAGCTCTATTTGTTAATTTTTTCTTTTGAAACAGGGTCTGGCCAAATTGCTTAGAGCCTTGCTAAGTTCTTGAGACTGGCCTTAAACCTGTGATCTTCCTGTCGCAGCCCCTCAAGTACTGGGATTGAAGGCACGCACCATTGTGCCCAGCTCATTATTTTACTTTTATAAAATTAATATGGCCTTAACAGAAAGACATCTGAATAGCCACCTCCAATTATGGGGGATTCAACTCTTGAAGGACCTTAGCTATGGAAATGATTTGAAGGGGTGTATTTATGGTTCTTATTTGCTGAACCCTAATTCATCTGTATGTATGTGCTGAAGGTATTTTCATGTTTGACACGATAGAGGGACTTCCAAGGACACACTACAGGGCAAGGGTTGCTTGCCATCTGGAAATGTCAGCTGAGGGGCGGAGCGGCACAAGCTGAAGGCGCAGGGCAGCTGGGGGCTGCGTCCTGGAGAGAGAAGGCCCCACAGTGACCTCACCCTGCGGGAAGCAGCAGCGGGTCCTGCTGGCTTTATTCCACATGTCCTCAGTCATGAGGAGCACCCTCACATGGCGGAGGAGGCTCAGAGCAGGGAGGAGGTGCTCCCCGCTTGGGAAAGGCTCCATTGTCTTTGTTTGCTGGGACTGTGGGAGTCAGCAGGTGGAGAGAGGGCATGTGCATAGGCAGGCAGGGCGCAGGTGCTGGGCCGTTCCTGGCAGAGTGGGGAGGGGCAGGTGGAGCCCCACATCCTCCTGCCAATCCTCCACATTGGGGAGCCAATGTCTTCCCCATCCCCTCGAGGCCTGGCTCAGTGCGTGTTTATGGTGTTTGTGTATGTGTGACTGCGTGTTGTGTGATGTATTTGTGTCTGTGCATGTGTGTGTGTGATGTGTGTTTGGTGAATGAGTGCGTGTGTGTGTGCTGATGTGTGAGTGGGTTTGTGGTATGTGTGTTTGTGTCTGTGGCGCATGTGTGGTGTGTGTGCTATTGGTGTGGTATGTGTGTTTGTGTGAGGTGGGTGGCTGTGTGGTGTGTGTTACGTCGGTGGTGTTATGTGCAGTGTATCCTGTGGTGTGTTATGACGAGTGTGGTGGATGTCTGTGGCATGCATGTCTGTGTGTCTGTCTGTCTCCGGCAGCAGTAGTGGGCAGGTTGGCCAGCACTGGGAAATGGAGCTGCTTAGCATAGAGTTAGATCTTAGAAAAAACATGGTCAGCAGAGACTAATGTCCTTGGTGACCTGCCCACAGTCTCCCTGGGGAGAGTGGTGGTGTAACCTGAGACCGGGTTGTGACCTGAGGTGTCTAATGGGACAAGCCCTCATTGCTGCCCTCCCGCCACCCCCACCCACTGGGCAGCGATGCTGACCTGGGGACTCCCTTGTCTCTTAGAATGTTGACTCCTGAAGGGCTGTACTGACAACCCAGTGTCACAGAGGCCCCTGGACTGAGTTCACGTCAAGAATCTGATACCCCATCATTGCTTCCAGAGAGCCCCCGCCCCAGTCTCAGCCGTATGGATGAGACCTGCAGCTCCCACCCAAGCAGAGCCTTTCTGGGGAGATCCCACAGTCAGTTGGTCACTTGGCTTCTTATTGAATAACTGAAATGATTATAATCCAAAAGTTTTCCCCTTGAAAAGCAACACTGGCCAGTTGCAGTAGTGCATGCTGGGAATCCCAGTACTTGGGAGGCTGAGACAGGAGGATTGCAGGTTTGTGGCCAGACTCAGCAACTTAGAGAGGCACTCACCAACTTACTGAGACCCTGTTTCAAACTTAAATAAATAAAAAGGGCTGGTGTTCTAGCTCAGAGGTAGAATTCCCTGGGTTCAATCCCCAGCATCACAAAAACAAAACAAAACAAAACCCTACTGTACACTTTTCCCTCCAAATAATTTAATGGCTACTTGAACACTACTTAGTTGTCCCCATAGGTTGTTGAATTAAAGAATTATAATCCTTTGACTTTAATAAGGACCCAGGAGCCCATACCAATATAAATACACACATAAATAATTAGCTAGGGGGGATGGGAGAGCTCTTTTTTCCAGTGGAAAGTACCTAATAAGTGTAGACGGAATGATGAAATCAGAAAATCACCATTTGGCAACTCTCATCAAGAAAATTTGATGAATGCTTAAAGTAGCAGGTAAACATTTGAAGACCAACAAGATATTTACATAACGTCAAAGTATCTCCCGTAGGTATGTATTAAGAATAAAAGGGAAATGAGTACCTTGACAGTGGAGAAATCTGGTAAACAACGTCTAAAACAAAGTGGGCGTCATAAGTAATGGCATAAATAAATATTCATCACGGGGCTCCTGGTGAAACGATCGGAGAAGAGCAAAAAAAACCGCATGACCTGAATCTGCTCAGAAAAACATCAGACAGCCCAAACCAAGAGACATCCTGCAAAAGAACCGACCAGTACCCTTGACAAATGTCAAGCCGGGAAAGACAGAGACGCCTGAGCAAGGGAACAGAGGCTGAAGATACAGGACCTTGGCATGCCCCGCCCCTGGCCCCGCCCCTGGCCCCGCCCACTCGCCCCACCCATCCTGCCCTCCAGTCCCTCTCTAGCTCCACCTCCTCGGCCCCGCCCCTCCTCCCTTTCTGGGCCCCGCCCCCTTAGCCCTGCCTGCTGTTCCTGCCCTCTGGACCCTTTCAGTCCCTCTAGGGTAAGAAACCAGAGAAGGAGCGCGGCTCAAGAAAGTTGTGCCAACGCCAGGGGGGTAAATCAGAAAAGCCGAGGCCTGTCCCTGAGCTCCTAGGCTTAGGTTCTATGTAGTCAAAAAGGGGGAAATGCCTCGTTCTCACAGGGTTTGAATTGCAAGGTGGAGCAGAAGCTTGGAGAGTAGAATTCCATTGTGTGTCTACACCACACCTTCTTAGCCAGCCATCTGTTGAGGGACTCCTAGCTTGGCTCCATAATTTGGCTCTTTGTGAATTGTGCTGCTATAAACATGGCTATGCATGTATCACTACAGTAGTCTGACTTTAATTCTTTTGGAAAGATTCTGAGGAGTCCTGTCGTTGGTTCACATGGTGGCTCCATCCCTAATCTTTTGAGCAACTTCCGGACTGATCTCCATAGGGGTTGTACTAATTTACAGTCCCCCAAAAGAGCCATAAAGAAAGAACAAAATGATGTCATCTGCAGGAAAATGAATGAAACTAGAGAATATTATGCTGAGTCAGCCAGTCACAGAAAGTCAAGGGTCGTATGCTTTCTCTCATATGTGGAAGCTAGGGAGAAAACAGGAAACAAAAGGGACTTTTGATAAATGAGGAGAGAGAGCAGTAGAAGAGTGGAAGGGGACTGGGGGAGGGAGGTGGGGAGGGGAAAAGGGAAGATGGAAGAAGGAAACAGTTCGAATGATGCTGCGTCCATATATGAAGGGGCAGGGAGCCGGGCGGGATGTGGAGGGACACACCTGGCGCCGTGCGCATGTGTGCTTGCACCACTTTGAACCTCGCTGTGATGTCGAATTACAATGCGCCATTAAAAGGGTGTGTGTGTGTGTGTGTGTGTGTGTGTGTGTGTGCGCGCGCTAAAAAGAAGCTCATAGAACAGTAGTATGCCTGAGGCTTTTATGACTAAACCTTTTCTGTCACAGGTAGCATTTAAATGCCTCTGTAACGGGAGTGTCCCCAATTCCTCTTTATGCTATTCCAGGGCGTCTGTGACTTTCCTGGGGTCACCTGGCATACATTTTGCCCTCCATCCTCTGAAAAGGAGGGCTTGTGGCCCTGGAAAAGTGTAGCTGGCCTCTACCGTCCTTCTACTTCCCTGAAAAATTTGGGGTTTTTCTTTTTTTCCTAACAAAAATGCTAGCATGTGACTAACATACTTTCCCTGGGGAGGGAGGGGGTGCTTTGTTTTAATATTAACCATTAGTTTTTTTCAAAGTTCTAAGGAGAATATCTTCAGTTCAACATTGCATGTTACAACCTAACCTCTAGAAATGTTCTAGAACTTACTGAGGATAGGCAATGAGAATGGGGGCCACTTTTTGCCTGTGGTCTCTTTTTGGGGGAAGCAAGACATGCCAATCACACCCTTGCCTTGTTCTAGCCTCTGCTCGACTGTCCCCTCTTCAGGCAGGCTCCTGTGACTTATCTGACCCCAAGCCCTGCTTCCTCAATCTTCACACCCCTTCCCTCCTCAGGGACCTTCCGTGTCACCAGCGCCTCCAGGTGTGCCTGGTCTGTGCTTAATGCACGCACCCCTCTTTTTCTTGCAGTGCTGACGATGGGACACGGGGCCTTGCACATGCTGGGCAGGTGTTCTTCCACTGAGCCACATCCCTGGCCCATTTGTTACCTTTTAATGCCTGACCCATTGAATTGCCCGATGGAGCGATGCCACGCTGTCAGCCCTAACATGCCTGTCCCTGGAGCCCACACCTGCCCAGCAGGGCGCACAGCAGAAGGGAGCGAACCCCGGCCATCAAGGAAAGTCTGCTCACCTCGGGGAGGAGCCCAGCTCCCGAATGCGCTCAGAGGCAGAGGTGTGGGTGAAGGCAATGGGCGGAGGCCCCGTAGTCAAACATTCCCCTCCCACTTCTGGTCACGCACTGGACTGAGTGATCCAAGGTTGTGACCAGAGCCAAGGTTCCTTGAGCTAAGGCTTCCTGACTCCTTAGAAATGAGTCACGCAAGTTGAAGAGTAACAATGACCCTCCGGAGGTGAGACCCTAGAGTTGCCACCGCCCTGTTCTTGCAAAGCATGTCTTTGTGGAAGGAGAAAGGAGGGCAGGGTCTCCTGCGATCCCTTTGATCCCTCCCCATTAGGTGAGTTCTCTCCCATTCTTGTGAGCTCTTCCTGTTCATCAGGAAGGGTCATTTTGAATGGCACAGGGGGAGAAGACGGGGTGCTTGGTGTCTGCCCTCAGGAGTGTTCATCTCAGCCGTGAGGTCTGTCCACATGGGGGAAGGCACAGAGGAGGTCATGCTGGGGACAGACACCAGCATCGCCCCCACGCCTCTCACGCCCTCTGAGCTGTGATTTTTTCTCATCTCTGAATCTGAAATGACTCCGAGCGTTCTGAGCCTCAGCTGGGATGGGGTTTGTGCGGTATTTGGGAGGTTCTAGATTCCAATGGGAATGCTCGCGTCTGCAGTGGGGCTTGGGGTCAGCGGATGCAGACTTCTCATCCTGCTGCTGCTGGTACTGCCATCAGGGTCCTCTGCTCCACTCATCCCCCCAGTACTGTGGACTTGGAATTCCTGCAGAGACCTGGCTTGACTGAGCCCCAGAAAGTGGCACACAGCTGAGCGTAGCATGATCGTGCTTCCAAATCAGTGTGAATCTTGTTGAAATGCACATTCCCAGGCCCTGGTTCTGAGCCCAGGGTATACAGTGGCGCTCAGAGATGTGCATTGTTTTCTTTTTCAGTGATGGGGCTCAAACCTGGGGCTTCCCTCATGCTGGGCAAAGCGCTATACCACACAACTGCATTCCAGTCCCTACATTTTTAATTTTCTTTATTCTTTCTTTTTTTGTGTGTGATACTGGGGATTGAACTTAGGGCCTCGTGTGTTTGATTTTTCTTAATTTTTAATTTAATTTAATTTAATTGTGGTAAATTACACATAACATAGAATTTACCATCTTTGCCATTTTCAAGTGCACAGTTCACTGGTATGAAGCATATTCAAATTATTGTGCAACCTGTCTCGAGAATTCATCTTGTAAAACTGAAAATCGAACCCGTTAAACAACAATTCCTCATTTCTCACTCCTCTAGCCCTGGCAGCCATTATTCTTTGTGTTGTTATGAATTTCGCTCCTCTAGGTGCATCATGTAAGTAGAATCATACAGGACTTCTCCTTCCAAGACTGGCTGATTTCACCTATTATAGTGTCCTCAGAGTTCATCCATATTATAGCTTGTGTCAGAATTACCTTCTTTTTTTTTTTTGCGGTACTGGGGGTTGAACGCAGGGGCATTCTACCTCCATGCTACGCCCCCAGCCCTATTTTTTATGCTTTATTTTGAAACCGTGTCTCACGAGGTTGCGGAGGGCCTCACTAAGGAGAGAGAGAGAGACAGGCAGACAGACAGACAGACAGAGTGAGAGCTGAGGCTGGCCGCGAACCTGGATCCTCCGGTCTCCACCTCCCAAAGTACTGGGATTACAAGCGTGCGCCACCACGCCCAGCTAGAATTACCTTCTTTTTTAAGGCTAAATAATATTCCATTGTGTGGATATAGCACATTGTGCTTTATCCATTTGTCCATCAATGGACACTTGGGTGCCTCCACCTTTTGACTGCTATAAATAATGCTGTTGTGAATACAAGTGTACAGATACCTCTGCAAGACCTGTTTTTAATTCTTTGGGGTATATATTCAGTAAAATTTCTGGATCCTATGCTAATTCTATGCTTAAATTTTGAAGAACCACCATACCGGTTTCTGCAGTGACTGTATTATTTTATATTCCCTCCAGCAATGAACAAGTTTTCTAATTTTTCCATATTCTCTCCAACAATTATTATTTTCTGGTTTTTCCCCCCAGAGTCTGCACCCTAAGGGGTGGCAGGTGGTGACCATTATACTTTGTACTGCATTTCCCTAAGTGATGATGTTGAGCATCTTTTCATGTGCTGACAGTGCGGGTCCGTAGACGGGAGGGTGGAGCAGGAAGGAATGATTGTGGGTTTTAATCCTTTGTGCACACAAGGAAGGGTGGTTGGTGCCAGTGCTTTGGCTGGGGAACTTTTTAATTCTCTGCGGTGGAGAGTTTCCAGGTATGCAGCTGCTGCCCCAGGTGGGGCCCACAGGTACCCCCAGGAGCCAGGCAAAGGCAGGTTCCAGAGAGTTATCAGTACAAAGGTGTGTCCCACAGCCACCGGGCAGCTGAGCAGTGCCGCCAGTGTCCCCACCCGCTGAGAGCATTCGAGAGAAGCCAGAAGCCATGGTCTCCCTCCTGGTTAATAATGGTGCTAATTGTACTTTTGATGCCAGGGTCAAAGCCAGCCCATGTGTGTCCTACATGCAGCCAGCGAGTCTGAGTCATCTCTAAATACACACACCAAACACGCCGTTGTTTCCGGCTGAACTGGTCTGCGAATCAGACGTATCACTGTGGGGCTTGCTGTTAATTTTGGCCCAAGAAAGAAGGCCATTGAATAAATAGAGACCCATCTAGCAATAAGCTAGCTTTTATGTTTGGAAGCCACTTCCCATGGCTGTCTTGCCAGACCAAAGCCACACCCTGCTTTATAGCAGAGCCTGCCATGCCCCATTCCTGTCCCTGCCCCAGCCTTAAGGGTGTCCCCCTGTCACCTCCTGCATCCCTCCTTATTGGGGCATCCTAAGTATGTGTACACATGTTCTAGGTCAGATTTTTAAAGCCCCTCCAGTGACCCCCTCAGGTCCCCCCAGCCCACCATTTTTCAGCTTCCTTTACAGGAAAACTTCCCAAAGATCTGACGCTTGCTGTCCACACCTCCCCGGCCCCTTTACTCTGAATCTGCATGAAATCCAGAGGATAATTTGCCAGTGTGCACCTGGACCATCACCCACATTATACACAGGACGCTCTGGACACACGGAGGGAGCAGGTCTTTCTTTCTTAAAAAATGAAATAGCTTCGCGGTACCCATTGCTCTTCAGCCCGCTCCTGTCCGACATCACAGACACATGGTCCTCGGCAGAGGGGATGAGCACGTGGAAGTCGCCCAGTTGGCGTGAGGCGTGGCTTCCCCCAGCTTTCTCGACGATGGGCAGGGACAGGGTTGGGGGAGGCCACTGAGACCCTCACCTTAGGGTGCCAAAATGTCAGCAATTAACATGAAAACACATTTACTGCCATCTTTTAAAAAATAAAAACCAATGCCAAAAAAAAAATTCCATGATGAAAATAACATTAAAATCTTGGCGGCAGACCGCTGTCGTGTTTTATGACCTTGCACGCTTGCGCAACGGGAATGGTCACTTCCAGTCAGCCCCCTGTTCCTGGGTCGTGTGGGCAGCGTGTCCCCCGCCGGTGGGGCTCTGCGGGTCGGTGACACTCTGCCAGCGTGTTGGGCAACGCGGCTGTGTGTGCAGTCACGCTTTTTGATTGTAGAGCGTTTGCCTGCATTTCCCACCCCGTGCGACTGAGGGGAGGATGTTTCGGGAAGTTGTTGGCTGCTGGGAGCAGCGGGGAAGCCTGCGTTGCCTTGGCACCATCCACGAGCAGGGAGGAGGGGGCTGGGAGGTCACCCGGGGTTCTTTTTTGTGTGTGTGGTACTGGGGATGGAACCCAGGGGCATCCTACCTCCGAGCTACACCCCCAGCCCTTTTTTATTCTTTTTAAAAATTTGGAAACTGGATCTCACTAAGTTGCTGAGGCTGGCCTCAAAACTGCGATCCTCCTGTCTCAGCCTCCCAAGTACTGGGATTATAAGCGTGCACCACCACGCCCAGCTTCACCCTGGGTTCTGTAACACCAGGAGGTGTAGTGGCCACTGGCTGGGGATATGAAGACCTGAGACCTGGTCTGCAAGGCTGGGGGGCTTTGGCTCTAGGATACTGTACTTGCACACTATTTCCAAGGCCTCGAATCTGATTTGGGACTTCTAATCTCTCCTGTGCCTTATATGGGTGCCCTCAACATGTATAAGTTTTGGAGACCCTCAGTGCCGATAGATGCACCCCTGCATCCCCTGGGAGCAAGGGAACTCCTGGGCCGTGTGGCCCACCGGGAGCTGATATGTCTCAGGGCACATTTGGGGCGGGCCTATGGCATGGTGGGTGTGGGTATGTAAGTGTTTTCTTTTTCTCCTTAAAATTAAGAACAAAGCCGGGCGTGGTGGCACACGCTTGTAATCCCAGTACTTGGGAGGCTGAGACAGGAGGATCGTAGTTAAGAGGACAGCCTCAACAAGTAGGCTCTCAGCAACCCAGTGAACCCAGCAAAATACCTTGTTTCAAAATAAAAAATAAAATAGGGCTGGGGATGTAGCTCGGAGGGAAAAGGCCTCTGGGGTCAATCCCCAGTAACACACACAAACACAAACACACACACACGAGAGAGAGAGACAGAGAGAGAGAGACAGAGAGAGAGAACTAAAGTGCCGTAGGTACTGAGGAAGGAACAGAGGTATAGACTAATAGCATTGATAACTTATTCAGTGAAATAATAACAGAAACATTTTCAAAATTTGAGAAGGAGATGGACCTGCAGATCCTGGAGGCATTTAGAACCCCAAATGACTGAGACCAGAGAGACTCCCCATGACCTGTTAAGATTAAAATGCACAAAATCCAGATCAAGGAAATAAGTCTAAAATCTGCAGGATAGAAACTGGGTGACCTACCCCGAAAAATCAACGAGAATAACAGCAGATTTCTCAGCAGGAACGGGGTTCAAATGTGTTCCGTGTTCTAGGGCTGACCTCTAACCTGCTATCCTCCTGTCTCAGCCTCCCAAATACTGGGATTACAGGTGTGTGCCAACGTGCCTGGCTAAAAATTATTGTCTTCAATGGTTCAGAGGGTCCTCTGTCACCTGGGCCACCTTAAGTGCCATGAAACAGCCCAGCATCCATGCAGTCCCTCTATTAACTCTTGAAGTCCCCTTACATGGTGGCTCTGCTGGCTCCAGGCATGGTGAGTGGACTCAGCCTTTAGGAGATCTCAGGGGGGCATGGGCTCCCCAGAAAGTTCAGTGGGCTGAAAGGGGAGGGACAGGAGTGAGTATTTCTTCCTGGAAACCTGAGGAGGCTCCTGTGGGGTGGGGAGAGGGCGTGTGACTTAGCCCCATGGGGCGAGGAGAATTGGCCCTGGGCAGGAGCCCTGGGAAAGGTGTCACTGAACTAGAAGAAGGAACAAGGTGGAACATTGGCTCCGCCCTCTCTCCACTGCGCTGGTCACTGTGACTGTCCCACAGAACGGAGACGCGGAGTGTGTGGGTGGGTCCAGAGATCGTGAGCTCCCTCGCTGTGGTGTGAACGGTGGGGAAACTGAGGGAGGTGAGCAGGCACCAAACAACGGGACAGTGCCACGGTGGAGCCACCAGCCCCAGCCAGCCACATGATTGGCAGCTGGGTCTGACCCCATCCACAGCCCTGTCCCTCATGACGCGGCTGTGAGCGCTGACAGCGTCTTCTCCAAAATGGGCTTTTGAGCCCCTCCCTTGAATGATAACCTTGCCTGGGGAAACAGAGCAGGCCCGGGCTCCATAGCCCGGCAGCTCCACACTGAGGGTCACCGCAGACAACTTGTCCCTGTGTCATTAGGAGGCCACACAAGCGTGTTCTCCTCGCCAGCATTCATGAGCGCCCCAAAGAGCAACCTTGGTGCCCAGCTGGGACAGGCTAAGGGCCTTCTGTTCACACAGGGGAATATCACGCAGCAATGAAAACAAACTCCAGCAACTACGTGGCTGGTTCTCACGACAAGGCACGGAGCAGAAGAAACAAGTCCGCAGAGGTGTACACAAGGTGGTTCCATTTACAGCAGCCCAAATGCTGCAAAGCTGCACAATGCTTTGTTTAGGGATGCAGGCAGGTGAACAATGCTTTTTTTTTTTTTTAAAGGGATGCAGTCCAAAATAAAATAGTAAGGAAAGCTGCCAATGAATCCACAGAAATCCTTCTGGGCTAATAAATTTAGCAAAAGTGCTGGATACAAGATGGATCCTCCAAAATCAGTTATGATTCCTTAACACCAGACATGAACAATCTAAAAGTGAAATTAAGAAACAATTTCATTTATAATTGCATTTAAAAAATTCAAGGGCAACTTTTAATCAGGGAGTTGAAGATTTTGTACACTGAAAACTAGAAGACACAAATGAAAGAAATTAAAAAGATACAAATAAATGCATTCTACTTAGATCAAGTAGAATACAGAATTTCAGAGCTAGAGGACAAGATGGAAACTCTGGAACATTCCAACAGGACTAAAGAAAAAAAAGAAAGTATGATCGTAATATTCAAGAACTCTAAGAAAATTAAGAGACCTAACTTAGCCGGGTGTGGGGGCACACGCCTGTAATTCCAGTAGTTGGGAGGCTGAGACAGGAGGGTCGCAGGTTCAAGAACAGCCTGGGCAACGTAGCGAGACTCTCAGCAACCCAGCAAGACCCTGTTTCAAAATAGAAAATAAAATAGGGCTGGGGATGTAGCTCAGAGGTAGAATGCCCCTGGAGTCAATCCCCAGTAACACACACACACACGCTATAGAACATCCTGAAACCACTTTTCAACCAAAGCAAAAGAGAATTTTCTAAAAACACCTAATGCCCCCAATAAGAGGATTTCGGGTTGTTAGAAAATCGGTTTTATTTTCACTCCATTAGAATGAAGATGACCAGCAACTTCAGATGCCCAACATTTATGTTTTTGTTTTTGTTTTCAAAACAAAAACATGAAAACAGCTGGGAGTATAGCTCAGCAGTAGAATGTTCTTGGGTTCTATTTCCTGGACTACTTATCGAGACTTTGCAAAAACATGAGGTTGCAAAGAACCAAACCAAACTCCAAATTCTTCTAGAACATCGCCGAGCAGACAAAAACAATTTCAGCAGACACATTGGACACGAGCTGATGTTTCCAGAGACATTTTCCGGGGCCTAAAATGGCCACAGAGAGTGGCCAGCATAGGCTAAGAATATAATCGCAGATGCCCTAAGTTAAAACTGGTGCTATAGAATTCACAGAATGATATTTGGTGAACATTACCAGAGACAGCCCTTCCCAAAAACCAAACCCATATTTTTCAAGTCCACTCAGAGAGGCCGGGCTCCCTTCTCCATCCAGAAAGAGCAAATTTGTCTCATTCTTTCTCCTCACCTTCATTTTTAGTTCTTACCCTTGTCAACCCACATACAATTCCTGCAAATATGGTCATTCTTCTTTACCTCCCCTGCTATTTAAATTTTGCTAAGGTTTATAATATATATATGTATATATATATATTGCTTAAAAATGTATCTGCTAAGCTGGGCATGGTGGTGCACGCTTGTAATACCAGTACTTGGGAGGCTGAGACAGGAGGATTGCAGGTTCAAGACCAGCCCCAACAACTCAGCAAGACCCTCAGCAATTTAGTGAGACCCTGTTTCAAAATAAAAAATAGAAAATAGGGCTGGGGCTGCAGCTCAGAGGTAGAATGCCCTGTGTTCTCCAGTATCTCTCTCTCTCTCTCTCTCTCTCACACACACACACACACACACACACACACACACACACACACACAATGTTATTTGCTGTAGAAAATTACTAAAGAAGAAAAAAATAAAGAAGAAATGTACAAAGGAATAAATAAATATTACCCATAAAGCTTCCATCCTAAAATGACAATTGATAACATTCTCATGCATTCTTTAGCTTTTTTCTATGACTGGATTAGACACGCGCATGTACATAAAACGATCGTTCTGCACGTAGGCATTGTGCTGTTTTTCTGTCATTTTAAAAGTGACTCATATTTCCTCCTGTGGATAGATCATGACTTATGTGCCCAATCTTCTATTTTGGAACATTTGTTCACTGTGTAAACAACACCGTGCCAATTTTGGCACACCTTCGGGATTATTTCCTGAGGATGGATCCTAGGTGTGGAATGGCTGGTCTTTGGCTCATCTTGCCGAATTGCTTTCCAGAAACCAATGCACCACCAATGCACTGGGAGGGAATATTGCTCTCCCTTCACAACCCAGTGTAGTCCATCCAACCTTTCCCCCAAGGGTTTAATAATTAAATATAATAATTAAAATATCAGCCAATCAAGGCTTAAACTCCCACCCTGTGAACTGCAGCATCTGGGGGGAAGATCTACAAGATGCGGATTCACCAACGCCAAGGAATAGGGGTAAGATGCTAAGCAATGATTGACAAGGGGCTCAGCCCTGGAACCATGGCTTCTGAGCAAGTCCCAGGCGCCTGCATTTAGAAACTGGCCCAAGGGCATCTGAGCTGCACGGTGACGGGTGAGAGATTGCTGGTACCCTGGGTCAGTCAGCTGCTGCAGCCATTCTGTTCAGAGCCTCTTGGAACTCAGGCTGAGCATGGACCCAGCCAGCGCCCGCTCCCTAAGGCCCTGTCCAGCCAGTGTCTGCAGGAGAGGAGCAAGAGGCCCTAGGAGGTGAACTCAGCCCCCGGGCTCACCTGCCCCTGCGCCTGCCCACGCCAGCGCTTACCTGCCACAGCTGCCCAGTTGGAAGGGCGCCGCCTGGCCTCCTGCTGCCTCCTCTGTGGGCTAGGGCAGGAAGCTGGCTGAGGGGGGCCACCCTTTAAGGGGAGCAGCCCACATGAGGAGCATGTGAGCGCCTGAGCCCTGGCCCTCATGATCACAGCGAGGCGACGCCCCATGACCTGGCTCCCAGGCCAGAAAAGGAAACCAGGGCCCAGCTTCCTGGCCGCTCAGTGTGGGGTCCTGCAAAAGCCGCCTTGGGACCAGAGAGAGTCTGGACCGCTGGAGGCTCTCTTTGAAGCGGCTTCCGCACCTCCTCCTGCACCCAGCCAGACCTCCCCCTGCTGGAAATGTCAGCTCGGTTAGCATAATTGAGACAACTGGGCATAATCGTTCTTTCAGAAGTGCTGCATCAGGCGGGCAGAGCCCAGGCCCGGATGAGGGGGAAACAGAGGCACATGGTACTAATCACTGCTAATCCTTTTATAAGTCATCCGGGGTGGGGCCAGAGGTCGAGGTGAACGCAGCTACAAATGTGGCGTGAGCCCCACATGATCTTCACCCCCACCTAGGTGCTTCTAACACTCGCTGGCCCCGCTAGACCAGCAGCCTGCCTGGCTGGTATCCACGGTCACCCCAAAATCGCCACAGTGGGAGCTTTTGGGATTTGCTGTAACGACATGCATGCTTTTACCAGCTCTTGCGCTTTTTCAGCCTCTCCGGGAGCAGACACCAAACCCTGAACTGCTCCTTCACATCTCCCTCTCTTCGGGGGGCTGCGTGTCCCCCACGTGTCCGGGAGTCTCCTGGACAGGGTTGTCTCCTCCTCTGCACAGAGAATCCAGTAGAGATGCAGACGGCTCGGATGTAAGGGCAGCTAGAGTTGTTTCTATTTTACAGATGAGGACACGGGGCCTTACCAGTGGCCCAGCGTGGCCTTAGAGGCCTGGGGGGAACAGTCTGAGCCTGGCACCACCCTCCTAGACCCCAGGTTGCAGGAGATCATCCCTGAGCCTGGTGGACGCCCCGGAGGCTCAGGAAGTCTCTGATCTCCCACACAGGCTATTTTGGGACCCTTCCATTATCCTTCCCTTGCATTAGCTTCTCTCAGGACTGTGCCCGCCGAAGGTTGACAAACTTGTCCCAACAGAGTGGGTGCAGAGGGGGACAGGGGGATGAAGCTTGACTTCCGCTGCTCTCCTGGTGTGCACGCAGCCCGGGGGTACAGTGTCTGCACAGTAGCAGCCCTGGCTCAGCTCCTGGGTCATCGTCCTTCTTGGCACCTAGAGTTTGGCTCCAGAGACCTGATGGATTCATGGCTGCAGCAGCTGTGCCCCCAGGGTCAGAGGGCTGATGTTCGAGTGGCTGTAGTTCTGACGGCGCAGGCCAAGGCAGAGTTGGGGGGCAGGGCGTTCGTGGGCATCAGGGATCAGCCTGGAGTGGTCAAGGAAGGGCTTGGGCGAGAGCCAGTGGCCAGTCCTGTCCTGGATAAAAAGCAGGGGAGCTCGGTGGTGGCTATAGCTTGGATCTTGAATGTCCCCTGAGCAGGCCACATGTGTTACATGTTTGGTCCCCAGCCTGCGACACTACTGGGAGGTGGTGGAACCTACAGGAGGTGGAGTCTAGTGGAAGGAAGTTAGGTTGTTGAAGACATGTCCTTGAAAGTGATATTAGGACCTGGGTCTTCCTCTCCCCTCTCTCTTTACTTCCCAGCTGCCATGAGGTGAGCATCTTTGCTCCACCATGTGCTCCCACCACAATGTGCTGTCTTGCCACAGGCCTAAAAGCAATCTGGCCTGAAACCATGATCCAAAATTAAGTTCTCTTCCTTATAAGCTGATAGTCTCAAGTATTTTGTCATAGTAGCAGAAAGCTGACTAACACAGTGGTCGATGCCAGTGACTGGCCCCATTTTTGCCAGCTGCCAACCAGTGCCTATCCAAACAGGTCCTTTCTCGGTCATATAATACGGGAAGAGGGGAGCCCCAGCCTTCCCAAAGGGACCAGCCCTCCTCCTTGAGTCCAGCACAGTGAGACTCAAAACTGGGAGCTATGATGTCCCACCCGGGCCAGTCCCAACTGAGGTATGTTCTGAACAAAACAGAAACGTGGGGTTTGCCGAGACTTGTGATGGCAATTTTGTACTGATTGGATATTGAAATACTTTGGCTATCGTGGGTTGAATTAAATGCTATTAGTTTTCTTTACCTGCAGGTGATAGAGGACTACAGGGTACCATGGCAGGAGACAGAAGACCACAGGGCACCATGGCAGGGAGATAGAGGACTACGGGGTTCCATGTCAGGAGATAGAAGACTACGGGGCACCATGGCAGGAGACAGAAGACCACAGGGCACCAAGGCAGGAGAGAAGACCACGGGGCACCATGGAAGGAGATAGAAGACCACAGGGCATCATAGCAGGAGATAGAGGACTACGGGATACCATGGCAGGAGATAGGAGACTACGGGGCACCATGGAAGGAGATAGAAGTCTACGGGGCACCATGGCAAGAGATAGAAGACAACGGGGCACCACAACAGGAGATGGAAGACTATGGGGCACCATGGCAGGAGATAGATGACTACGGGGCACCAAGGTAGTAGATAGAAGACTACAGGGTACCATGGAAGGAGATAGATGACTACAGGGCACCATGGCAGGCCCACAGATCCTGTGGGCTAGAGCTTGGTTCCCAGGCCAGGGCAGGTGATGGGCAGGGAAAAGTAATGACAAAACTGAGGACAGAGGGCAGGGTGAGGGAGACTAGAGTGCCGAGGGCTCAGGCTGCCACTGGGCAAGCAAAAGTTCTGTGAATCCTGTTCTAGAATCTCTGACCCAAACATCTTCCTCTCCAAAGTTTTATTTGAGGCAAGACTTAAATTAGTGTAAGGCATTATATTGGTTCTGGGTTTGGCTGAAGAGGTGGGCATCTGTTTTCCATACATCTGAATTATTTACATACATTTTAAAACAAGATAGTATTGACTTCCAAATGACTCGAGTGGCAGTCCCTCTGAAATAAAGAAGCTAAAGGGAAAGATTAAAAACTGGAGGTTGCTCTGTAAATTGAAATCATATTTCATCACACCTGCCTCCATGAATGAAGTCCAGAAGGTAACTTAAAATCCTTGGTGTTGCTATAAAAGATAGTTATAAAAATAAATAAATGGATAAGTGGATAAGACAAAAGCCAAGGAGTTTACCAATGCTTTTGCTAGCCAGGGATTTTACTTGAATGTCTCCATGGACTGACAAAAAGTATAAATAAATAAATAAATAAATAAATAAATAAATAAAAAGTAAATAAATTCAATTTTCCACTTGGGGGAAAGTAAGATCTCTGGACATTTGGGACATGGGTTTTGAAACTCCCCTCTTTGTGTGAAAGGCAGAGGGTCTCCTTGGTGAGAAGCCCAGCTCGGCTAAGTAGTAAGTGTGAGGACAGAGCTCAAGGACCATCCTGGCCAAACACGCTGGTCACTCTCTGTTAGGGTTGAGGTATAGAATGTCCTGGGAAGACCTCATGTATTGACAATGCAAACTGTTCAGAGGTGAAATACTTGAATCATGAGGGATCTAATCTCATTAGTGGATAAATCCATGGATGGACTCATGGATTTATTGGGTGGTAAGGTAGGCAGGTAGGGTGTGGCTGGAGGAGTTAGGTCACTGGAGGTGTGGCCTTGGGGACCACATATTTATATATGTCCCTTGTCCCCTCCCTGACTCTCTCTGCTTCCTGCCACTGCTGCCATACCCTGAGCTCCACAGATGTGACCCGGCCTAAAATGGACTGAAATCTCTGAAATCTCCAGAAATGTGAGCAAACAAACCTTCCTTCGTCTAAGTTGAGGTTGTCAAGTATTGGGGGCCACAGCAGATGATGTTCACTGAAACACTCTCCAAAGAATTCCAGGCCCCATCAGTGACTTAATATTGGCAGCAGCCTTCCACGCTGCCCTTGTCCACTCCACACAGCTCCAGGCCCCCAGGAACAGGAATCCCTAATGTGTTTCTTTTGCTGAGAGGGGGGCACAGGCTGTGAGAACCAACCAGGGAGGTATCTATGAGAGGACCTGAATTGGGCAATGACTTCCTGTCTGCTTGTAAGAGCTTTCTTTTTTCATTTTCTCCTCTTTGCTCTTCTTTATTTCCGTGCTTCTTAGTGGGTTATGTTGCAATGTTGGCAAATGACGTGTGCCGGAATAACAAACACATGGATGAAGAAGGACCTGCCAAGCATTTAACACGTTTTTAGTTTCCAGAATAATCTGCACAATGAAAATGAAGCCAATTGCCTTCGCAGTGGGGATAGCTCCTTATGTTAAAGCTCCATCTTTGTCTCACAATGGTATGAGCTCAAGAGCTGGTGTGGCCATGTGGGTAGATCCGATGCCCTGACTTGAAGAAGGGTCGCAGCCGGAACTTCTGGAAGTTCCAAGGAGGGAGCATTAGCTGACCAGTTCTCCTTCTCACCAAATCCCTGACATCTCATGAATCCGCAGCTCCACCGACCACATGTCAGAAGCCCTAGCATGTCACTGCTCTGGAATCCAAGTGAAACTGAGCGAACCCTTCTGCCCTCTGGTGGGACTGAACCGAGGACTTTCCAACAGGGTGACTAATGCGTCTTCAGGCTGCACTCTGAGGCCGTGGCGAACCTCCCACAATGTGGGTCTAATTATGTGCAAGTCAGCTTGACCTTTCCTTCCTTCAAGATGTCTGTGTTCCCGAGGAGAAATCTGGGCAGGAACAGTAACGAGATGAGTTTGCCTCAATTGGACTGCGAACGTCTTTTGTTTATAGCAGCTGACCGCAGAAGAACAGAATCATGGGGGCACAAAACGTTGAGCACAAGCCCGCAAGCCAGCTGTGCTTCCCACAACTCCCTCTGCAAGACCTCTCAGAGTGCTCGCGAAGGCTCAGCACGCGGTGCTCCCCTTCGGCACCCAGCACACAAGTTATCCTTTCTATTTCATGCATTGGGTCCCGTGGCAATGGTGAGCTCATGATAGTCAACATGATCTTCTAGTCTCATCTCTTTTGAGGACTGCTTCATAACTACTAAAATTTGGATTTTACCCAATCTGGGATTAACGACCCATAAAGCAGAAAAATAAAAATGCGCCCCTAAGAAAACTTGGGGTGTGGGCAGTACATGGCAGAAAAACTTGAAACAAAAAGTACTTGTAGTAGAGTACTCTTATTACTTCGTCCCTTGTTGCAGTTAGGAAGCTAAAGAGAAATTGGGTAGCAAAAGGGACTTTATCATATAAAGGAGGAGAGACTCCAATGGAGCAATGAAGGGGGTTTAGGAGAAGAAGGGGGGAAGGAGACTTAATTAAGGCAACAGTTCAAAGAATGCTGTGTTCATATACGAAATTATCAGCACCAATCTCGATGACGTATATGGGGGAGGGGAGGGAATGGGGTGGGTTCAGAGGGAAAAGCATCAAGTGTGTGCATATGTCTATTCCTAGCACGCTATACCCCATTATGATGCATAATTATAATGCACCAATAAACATATTATTTATTTATTTATTTATTTATTTATTTATTTATTTATTTTTGTGGTACTGGGGATAGAACCCAGGGACCTTCTACCTCTGGGCTACATCCCCAGCCTTGTTTTCTTTTTTCTTTTCTTTTCTTTTCTTTTCTTTTCTTTTCTTTTCTTTTCTTTTCTTCCTTCCTTCCTTCCTTCCTTCCTTCCTTCCTTCCTTCTTTCTTTCCTTCTTTCTTTCTTTCTTTCTTTCTTTCTTTCTTTCTTTCTTTCTTTCTTTCTTCTTATTTTTGCAGTACTGGAGATTGAACCCAGGGACATTCTACCTCCGAGCTACACCCCCCAGCCCTATTTTATTCTTTATTTTGAAACAGAGTCTCGGGGAAACGGGGAGGGCACTAAGAGCTGTGTGCATAAAAAAAAAGAAAAAAGAAAAAGAAACAGAGTCTCACTAAGTTGCGGAGGGCCTTACTCAGTTGCTGAGGCTGGCTGCAAACCTGCGATCCTTCTGTCTCAGCCTCCCAAGGACTGGGGTTACAAGCGTGCGCCACCACACCCGGCTATTTTTATTTTTTATTTGGAAACAGAGTCTCAATAAGTTGCTGAGAGCCTCACTAAATTGCTGAGGCTGGCTACAAACCTGTGATCCTCCTGTGTCAGCCTCCCAAGTACTGGGATTACAGGTGTGAGTCACCATGCCGGGCATATAAGTATATTTTTTTAAAAAGAATATTACTACAGAGATTTCTCTTTAAAGAAAAAAAAACAGTAGAAAGATTTTGCACTTTGAGCTTTTGATTACAATCTTTGGAACAGTCTCTGAAGCCCAGGCCCAGGCAAGGTACTAAGGAGAGAAGTGGTGAGTTTGAGGAGGGCACAGAGCTCCGGGGGAGGAGGGCGTGCTCTGCAAAGCGGCCAGGCCAGCCGGGCCTCTGGGTTCTGCTTGTGAAACCTCATGCTTTCTTTCCCATCAGATTTGCAACTTGAGCAACCAACACACACCCTGGTTAAAGAGATCGTCAGCCATCAGTCCCCAGTTCTCTCCAGTCCTGGGAAACTGCCTCGCAGGGGTGGCTTCTGCAGAGCACACCAGCTCTTTCTTCCCCAAAGACTAATACACTTTAAAAAAAAAAAGTGGCTAGGAGGAAGAGGGGTGGTGTCTACATTGAAATGGTGCCATTCCAGGAACAAAGTTCTCTGTCTGATTCTACATGGACTGAATGTGGGCAGCTCTGCCGACTGTGGGTTCCTCTTAGAGACTCACAACGCATATTAGGATATTAAAAGTTCTGCAGTGAAGAAAATGCTGTCAAATCACGCAGCATCTCCCTGAACTCATCTGGCCATGAGGTTCCCCTTTTATTTTGAAATACCTCTGGTGATCTCTCAGATCCTCAGAGGCACAAGGAAGGACTTGGGCTGCCTCTCCCTTGGGGAACCAAGAGCTCAGTCCTCCGAGGGACTTACGTGTTCTGCCACAGCTCTTCCAAGGCCCCTTCCCCCTGCTCCACTGAGGCCACCCCTTCCTGCCTCAGTCCCTCCATCTCTACCCCTCCTGGGAGCTGTGGACCCAGGTCTGGGGGCCCCAGTTCCTGCTGGAAGGTCATTGTCCCTTGTCTGTCTTTCGCTCACCCTGCAGGGAGACCTAAGGTGCGCAGGCCAAGTGAGAAGCCAACCCCCATCCGCAGTGTCAGACCAAGTGAGAAGCCAACCCCCATCCGCAGTGTCGGTGCAGCCGAATGTAATGTTTTGCTCTTGTTTGCAAAGACTGCAGATAAAAATAGCTTCATTTGTAATTAATTTAATATTTGAGCACTTTGTATGTGCATGTGGTTCAAGCATTTGGGGGGGGGTACTAGGGATTGAACCCAGGGGCATTCAACCTCTGAGCTACATCCCAGCCCTATTTTATTTTTTATTTGGAAACAGGGTCTCACTAAGTTGCCAAGGGCCTTACTAAGTTGCTGAGGCTGTCCTGGAACCTGCAATCTTTCTGTCTCAGCCTCCCAAGTACTGGGGTTACAGGCGTGTGCCAGCTCGCCTGGCTTGGTTCAAACATTTTAAAAACATAGACAGGTTTATGGTGAAGTCTCCCCCCTACACAGACAACTCTACTGCCGTTTCCACAGCTCTAAATTTGGTAATAACTGGTGTGGTTTATTTTGTTACCATGCAAAGATTTTTCTCTGTGTACACACACATAGATGACAGGTTTAGCAATGGAAATGCTTCTGGGGACGTCTACTCCCTGACTCTGGAAAACACTGCCCTAGTGTCAGGTCAGCTTTGGGTGTGGGGAATTGGAACATTCCTGATGGCAGGGATTGGGGGAACTGGGGGCTGTGCTGGACTGCCACCTGGGGATGGAGAAGAGACGATGATGGTTTCTCCATGACATGATCAAATAGCCCCAAGACTCCTTTACAGCGAGTTATAGTCCCCTCTGTCTCTTCATCCCTGTCTCAGAATGGCTAATCATAGTCAATACTTTTTATACTTGTGTTGGTCTGCTTTTTATTGCGATGACCAAAATACCTGACAGGAACAACTTAGAGGAGGAAAGATTTATTTTGGCTCGTGGTTTCAGAGGTTTCAGTCCATGGTCAGCTGAGGTGAGGCAGAACATCCAGGCAAAAGGACGGGGTGGAGGAAAGCAGCAGCCGGGAAGCAGAGAGAGGAAGAGGAAGGGGCCAGGGGCAATGACTGCCCTTCCAGGACACACCCCCAGTGACCTGCTTCCTCCAACGAGGCACCCCCTACAGTGTCTGCCCAATAATGCCATCAAATTAGTAATCCATCAGGGGATTAATCCGCTGATGAGATCAGAGTCCTTGCAAATCAATTACTTCACACAAGCCCTGCCTCGGGACATTGCTGCGAAGGGGATCCAGCCTTCAACCCGTGAGCCTTTGGGGCTACTCCAGATACAAATCATAGCAATACTTCTATAAGGACTTTAAATTAACTTTTTTTTGCGGTACTGGGGATTGAATTCAGGGACATTCTACCTCTGAGCTACACCCCTAGCCCTATTTTTTTGTTCTTTTATTTTGAAACAGGGTCTCACTAAGTTGCTGAGGGCCTCACTAAGTAGCTGAGGCTGGCCCCAAACCTGCAGTCCTCCTGCCTCAGCCTCCCAAGTACAGGCGTGCACCACCACACCCGGCTCTTCTCTTTCTCTTGTGGAAATGTCTCAACTCTCTTTGTTTCAAATTCTCCTGCCTGAGCCCTGCTCCTTGAAACTCATTAACAGCAAAGGAGGCCAGGCATGGGTGCGTCCCCGAGGTACACGCCCCATGTCACCAGGAAGGTGTACTACCTGCATCTGGGCCTTGGGAGCTTGGCACATTCTGATTTTGTATGCCACACCCTGCTTCTTGCCCACTGTTCCGGAGGGGCTGATGCTGGGCATCGGTGGCCATGCTGGGCCAGGGCTTCTCTGCTGCCACAGCCATGAAGCCACTGCACCACTGATGGGCTCAGGGGGATTGCAGAAGGCAGCCCAAGCTCATGGGCAGGTGACCTGTATAGTCACAGGGGGCCCTGTCTTCTTTTTTTTTTTTTTTGCGGTACCGGGGGGATTGAACCCAGGGGCGTTCTACCTCTGCACCACACCCCCAGCCCTATTTTTTATACTTTATTTTGAAACCAGGTCTCACAAAGTTGCAGAGGGCCTCACTAAGGGGAGAGAGCGAGCGAGAGAGAGAGAGAGAGAGAAAGAGAGAGAGTTGAGGCTGGCCACGAACCCGGATCCTCCGGTCTCCGCCTCCCAAAGTACTGGGATTACAAGTGTGCACCACCACACCCGGCTGGGCCCTGTCTTCTGAGTGGCCTTGCATTTGGTTTTATACTCAGCTCTGCCATCTTGAAATTCTTAATTTTTGAACAAGGGGGTCAACGTTTTTATTTTGCACTTGACCCAATGAATTTAGTAGCAGATTCCTGACAAGAGCCCCTCCAGTTTCCAACCAAAGGAGTCTGCATCCGGTGCTGGTGGCCCGCGGGGCATGGGGAGCTCATGGGAGTGAAAAGCCACTTCCAAAAACACAAGTCGAAGCCCAGTCCCGAGGAACACTGTGGGGATCAGCCTTCGTAACGTCATGTGGCGCTTCCCTGGCTGAGTGACGTGCGGACTGTGTTTGGAAGGAACCTCAGAGTTGCTAGAACTTGGCAGGTCCCTTGTCCCCGAGGCTCAGCCATGAGAGTCAGGTGGACTAGCCTGGTAGGAGACCCCAGCCCATGAGCTGTTGGTACCAGTGTCACAGCAAATGCCTAGCGTGTGCTTAAGGCTCAGCTTGTCCAGCTAAGAGACCTGGGCAGCCTGGCCCTCTCCCCTGTGAATCATCTGCGATGATGGTAAGGGGCCACTTTTCCTCCAGCACATTTTGACAGCCCTGCCAGCCAGGGTCGGCCAACTCAGCTCTCTGCTGCCCCCAGCTGGTGGTCTCCAGAGCCCACCGGACCCCTAGCTATCGCTTGCTCTAGTTGGCGAACTTTCTAAAAAATATATATATGAAATAGCACACGTGACCATTTAAAATGGTCCAGCCTGATACATTACTTAGAAGGGTCTTACAAGTAGGATTGGCGGGACAAGGAGGAGGACAGGACATGTTATTAGGGACAATTCCAACATACAACTTTAGCGGATGCTAAAGCTAGTCCAGATGTGTCGGTGGTCTGCGGTGGCTTTAGAGGCGTCTGACACCTGAGTGTGGGCACCTTCTGACCCAGAGGCCAGAGGCCACTGGAGAACATGGTGTGGTGGGCTTGGGTTCCCGTCAGTCACCTCGATAGAGCAGAAAGTCAGCCAGTGGCTGGCTTCTCAGGGCCCTTCTGCAGGTCCTACAAGCTCTCTACTCGGGACCTGGGGAGCCAAGCACCCACCTCTTTCCTGTCCCATGCAGGGCTGGTCTACGGCAAAGATGAATTTGGGGGGGAGGGGAATCTAGTCATTTCTTTGTATCCATCTGCAGAAGCTCAAGTCTCTTTGATAAAATGTAGCATTTGCATATAACCTACACACATCCTTTAAGTCCTCTCCAGTTCACTTAAAATACCCAATACAATGCAAATGTCATGTAAATCGCTGTTATACTGTATTGTTTGGGAAATAATGACAAGAAAACAAAAGTCTCATGTTCAGTACAGACACAAGTTTTCCAGCCAATACTTTCAAACCACAGATGACTGAATCCCACGGATTCGAACCTGTGGATATGAAAAGCCAATTATTTATCAAGATGTTTTCGTACACGTCAGGAGGTCGCCACTGCCCAGAGCTGCCTGGGCGTCCCAGCTCTCCCTGGGGGCCCTTGTGCTCAGCTCCATGACTCAGCACCTGAAGGGTTAATGCTTGGTACATGAAGGGTCTTCGGGATCTGCCACCGCGGTGCCCTGCCTGGCATCTGACTTTTCTGCACCCATCACCCCGTTTGCAGAGTCGAGATGAGAAAGAAATGAAAGGTATGCAGAGAAAAGATGCGTGGACTCCGTAGCAACAGGTAACTCAAGGTCAGACTGCTGCTTCCCTGGCGTGGTCAACGAGAGACCTAAGAGGATAGTGTTGAGCCCAAGGGAGCTGGGGACGTTGAGTGGCGGCCTGGGAGTGAGGACCCAGGGGGACCCCCTGCATTCACACCTCCAACACCAGGCCCAACCCCATCTCCCTCCTGCCCCCCCCCAGGCTGTCCATGAATTTAGCTCCTTACCTCTTAGTTCATTTTCCTTATGTACTAAAGCGATCGCTGAAATGAGTCCAGGCTCCCAGCGTAACTAGAGTGCTGCTCTTGGCTGGGCTTAGCGGCCGGGCCCGCTTTCCCGGGATCAAGGTTTTATCCACAGCCGTTAATCACATGAAAGCAGTATTAGGGAGCATTAACCCTGGCCAGCTGCCGCACCCCTGCCTGGCCATTACGAGGATTACCCGCCCGCAGCGCCAGCGCCCAGCGCCCACAGTCCCGGGATGGTGTGACTGAGTCGGCGGTCTGCAGCCGGGGTGACCCCGTGGCTGGACACGGGCTCTTCTCTCCCACCTTCTCTGGAGTGGCCCCAGAAGTGACTCCTCTTCTGATCTCCCAGCAGAGGAGCCTGCATCTCCCCGGGGAGGTCCAGGGCCCCTTCCCCACGAGGGGTTTGTGGGGGCTGGCCACAGGGGTCGTACCACAATGGCAGCCCGGGAAAGAAAGGGTGCTCCTTCAGACCCGGCTCTGCCAGGCCCAGGGCGGGAGGGACCAGGGTGGGGAAGGCCTGTGAGCCAAGCCCGGGAGGAGCTCCAGCTGGTGGGTACTCAGCTGGGCGGAGCAGGCGGGGCCTTGCAGGCAGCGTGTCCCCTCTGCAAGGGGACACACTTAGCCCTGGGGCCTTCACAACCCAGTCTAAGGTGACCAACGGCGGCTCCGCATGCACCTGGCTCGCCGATCCAGCGCTCCTGTCCCCTGTTCCTGTCCATAAATGGCCAGGCACAGTCCTTTCCTTTCACTTACTATCCAACGAGTCTTATGGTAATAGAGAGGCCACTGGTTACCCAACAAATGAGGCCCCCCAATCCTCCCAGCTAATGGTGTCTCCTTTGCTAGCAACCATGATAATCAGTACTAAAAAGCACACTGGCGGCGAGCGCTCAGGGAAGGAGCCCGCGGTGGACTGCACAGTCCCGCCGGCCTCTCTGAGCACCTGGCTTCTTGCATGGGGCCGGTGAACTGGAGGGCACAGCCATCTGGCTCGTGTTGTTCTTAATCCTCCTCGGAGAGTCCCATGGGCCATGGAGGGATGTGGAGAGATGGAGAACACCAGCATGGGCCCTCATGGATGACAGAAGCTGGGGGCCCGGAGACCTGCGAGTGAGCCAGTGTCCCTTGAGTGGGACAGCAGGTGGACAGGCCCTGCTCTCTGGGACTTTCACTCTAGGGGCCCGAGAATGGATCGACTCTTAGATGTGTCACATAAGGCAGTGATAAGGGATGATTAGGAGGGTCAGTGGGAGCAGCTGATTCATATGGGGGGAGTGAATTGAGGAATGAGTGAGTGGGCCATTAGCTGCCTGGGAACAGGGTGCCAGGGAGGGGGACCAGCTGGTGCAAAGCCCCTCTCAGGATAGGGGGCAGGAGCAGAGGGAGGCCCATGTGTCTCAGGTGCTCTAGATGGGCAGGGGTGCAGCCAGGGCAGGCGGGGCCGGGGTGGCCCGGCCAAGTGCAGCACATCACCCTTCTGTGAGCCTTACTTTCCCCCAAATGAAGGCTTGGGCTGCTTCTAAGAATCTTAAATCACCTATGTTCTAGAATGCAGAGGTGCATGCTAATTATGATCCAGATGGGGTTCAGGACATGCCACTCCAAAATACAACCGCAGGAGACCAGAATACGCCACCCCAAAGATGCTTGTTTGGCATAAGGATTATCGTGACCTGGTTATTTTGGGAAACTGGGGACACAAGAAAAACTTGGATAAGAAAATAGAGGTGACGGTTTTATAAGGGAAATTTATATCTTTAAATAAATCTCAGCCGGGCATGGTGGCACATGCTTGTAATCCTAGTACTTGGGAGGCTGAGACAGGAGGATCGCAGGTTCGAAGCCAGCCTCGGCAATTTAGTGAGACCCTCTGCAAATTAGTGAGACCCTGTTTCAAAATAAAGAATGAAATTGGGCTGGAGGTATAGCTCAGAGGTAGAAGGTCCCTGGGTTCAATCCCCAGTACCAAAAAAAAAAAACCCCAAACAAAAAACAAAACACACACACACACACACACACACAAATCTCCACTTACAAAGGCCTCTCTTTCCTCTCTCCTCTCTCTTTCTCTCTTTCTTCCAAGAGAAGGATGACTCTAAATCACCAAAGACTCATAGTGGGCCAAGAAGGCACCAGTCTAAACCTGCATAGAAAGCCTTATCCTGTTTTTGCAGGCCTATCCCCACACCCTCCCTTCTTTATTTCAAGAGCAATCGTATTTACACCTGAAGTCTAAGACAACTCTTTGAGATCCCTTCTTGAGATTACTCATCTTTCTGCATTATCTCCCCTGGAAACAGAGGATATGCATGTTATTAAACTTCAGAACTTCAGTTTGTTCTGCTTGGGTTAATCTGTTTTGTTGTTGTTTTTAACAGGGAGTCTCAGGTAAGATCTCATGAAGGGTAAAGGAGAAAATGATTGTTCCTCCCCCACAATCCCATCTTCAGAAGCAAACACAGCCTAGACTGCTAGATATGTGTACATATTACACACACACACACACACACACACACACACACACACACACCGGTACACAGTTACTTAGGCAGAAAATTAAGGCATGTTACACACCCCCAAAGCTAATATGGACTTTCTGGGCAGTTCACGAAGAAAGCCAAAAGGAATAAAGACAGATGCCATTAACATACTATGATACATTATGCTGCACGTGATTAATGCATACATTTTTATGTGTCAATTTTAAAAATCAAAAATAAATAAAAATTGTAGATTAAAAAAGAAAGACCCCCATTACACCCAAAGATATAGATGTGGACGAAATCAGCAGAATGCAATCTCTGTTAGACCTAAGTCGACTGGTTTATAGGGATCACGCCGAAAGAGTAAGTGAATAAACAATAAGGTTGCAGACTTTGGGAGTTGTTCAATTCTGTCTTAGTAAAGGCAAGCCCGCCATTACATCCCTCACTTCCGGTCTGTGTGCTCACTTCCGGTCTGGGTGGGAGCTGGGAGGAGGGTGTGGCCTGGGCTGTCTCTGCAGGGGTTGGGGATGGGGGCAGTGGTGGTGCTTCTTCTAGGTGGGTGAGGGGTGGGGACAGCAGCCTCACCCAGGCTAGGAGCAGGGGAGCCCAGTGGCCGAGACATGGGCTCCATGATTCCCTGTGCTGCACCAGCCCCCGCCACGCAGCCACGCAAAAGCAGACACTATTATCTGTGACCATGAAATACACATCGCTGTTGAAAATTAGAAGGCCTTCGTAGCATTTTATTGTTCAAACAGGCATTTCCTCCCAGCCTGGGGAGCATCGTGGGTGGTAAATCCTGTCTTCACCCGCTACCAGGTAACTGATCGGCCATCGTCACCTGTAGGGTCTGGCTGCTTCTGACGCAGACAGTTGCCAGGGTGACAATTAGCTCAGCTTCCTAAAAAATTAAGTCCCAAGTCCATTTCTCCGGACAAGCCCCCTTTTACTCTTGAATCCAGATGTAACCGTCATCATAGGTCAAAGCCAATCGCAAAACAACGGTCTGTGCCGTGGCCTTGCCTGCAATGCCTTCCGCCTTCCTCCCCGTCCTCCCCACCCGCCTCTGTGCGCCCCTTGCCCACTCTGCTTCTGCCCCTCTTAATTCCTCTGCAGCTCACAAGCCTCGCTCCTGCTGGCAGGCCTGCACGCTGGCTGTTCCCTCTGCCCAAATGCTCCTCCTGTAACCCCAGTACTTGGGAGGCTGAGACAGAAGGATTGCAGGTTCAAAGCCAGCCTCAGCAACTTAGTGAAGCTCTAAGCAACTTAGTGAGACCCTGTTTCCAAATAAAAGATAAAATAGGCATGGGGGTGTAGCCCAGAGGTAGAAGGCCCCTGGGTTCCATCCCCAGTCCCACAAAAAAAAAAAAAAGTAAGAAGGGCTTGCAGTAGCCGGGCGTGGTAGTGTATGCATGTAATCCCACACACATACCTCCAGGCTTCGGGTCCGGTAGCCCTTCCTCGGGTCCTGGCCCCTCTGCACTCTGGATTTCTCCCTAGCAGTTGCTCATCCCCCGGCCAGCCCCCTGTGTCTGTCCCCAGAGGGTGATGTTGGGTTCTGATCTGTCCTCAGACCCCCTCACCAGCTCCAAGGGTGCTGCCAGACGCGGCAGAGCTGAGATGCGCCCCCAGTGAACGCTGGCGCATGTACCTTTCACAGAGAGCATGGCGGGATGGCAGAGGAAACTGACCAAGAAGCACACCGTGTTTCCCCACACAACCCCCTCACTGATAACGGGGTCCTGTTTGCCTTTGGATTGGTGTTCCAAAAATTAAATCTGTGTGTGTGTGTGTGTGTGTGTTTTTTTTTTAATGGCATGGACTATAAGAAAGTGAGGAATTTTCCAGTGAAAGGCTCATAAACAACCATCTCATTTTACTGATGAGGGAACTGGAGCCCGGAGAGGCTGAATGGCTTCCCTGGGGCCACAGAGCTGGCCTGGGATTGGGACTGAGGGTCCCGGCAGCTCTTGCCCACCATGCCACGCTGCTCTCAGATTAGCTGCTGCGTAGTCCCCGAGACGAGCACTCAGCGTGCCAGGGAGTCTCATGGCGCGTGTGGCCTGGGGTCGGGCTGCTGGTGGCGCTCAAGGAAACTCGGATCTTGTCTAAGACATTTCCCTGCACTCGTTCCTTGGAGGAAGTATCCCTGGTGATACACACAGACTGGAGTGGGGAAAAAATAAATAAATAAAACCTGTGACTTTTCTTATCAGCTGGGACACTCCTGGGACAGGAGCTGCTTTGAAAGGGGAGAGGGTCCAGCACTCAAGGGAGCTGGAAGCTGCCGAGCTGTCTTCTGGGGGCGCCAGCCTGGTTGGTGGCTTCAGTTTGTGGCTTTTGACTGCTCAGTGCTGACATCTTCTTGCCTGGGGCTGAAATGCCAGAAGAATCCCCATGAAGGAAATGTCAGCAGAGGCCAGGCAGGGAGAGGCAGAAGAGGGACAGGGGGAAGGGACAGAGACCAGTCTTCCACAAGATCTGAACAACAGTGTGTCACCCCGGGGGGGGGGGGGAGAGGGGCAGCCCGGGCTAACCCCCAGGGTCCAACAGAGGGGCAAGACCACACGATGACTTCTTTAATTCAAAGTCCCTCAAATAAAATGGGTCTGGTCGTAGGTGTTATCGTTTGTCCCCTCCGAAACTTGGGTTGACCTTTGATGGCTGCGGGGGCTGCTTTGGGAGGTGGGGCTTAAGTTTTAAAAGGCACGCCTGCCTTATTCACGGGAAGGGGTTGTTCTAAAGAGAGGCGCCCTCCTGTGTTCTGTCCCTCCTCCCGCGCACCTGCTTGCCCTTCTGAGGTCTACCATGTTGTGACGCAGCAGGGTGTGCGATGGTGGACTTCCTCGTCTCCAGCGCCAGAACTTCTTTCCTTTGTAAATGACGCTCTCTCAGCATTTTGTCAGAGCAACAGAAAGTGCACTAAGACAGTAGGTGCGAGGACAGTGGGACCCGGGCCTCGATCTCTGGAAATGTGCTGTCAGCCGGGGGTGATCGTGAGATCGTGCGCGTACCGCCCTCCTGGCTGATGCAGCTGCGCCCTGCCCGTGGAGGAGAGCAGGCTCTGTGCTGATTATGTGAATTGAGTCCAACCAGCCACATTATGCACTAGAAAGGAATTAGTCAGCTGCGAGGGTGTGCGTGTCAATGGAGCGTCAGAACCTCCCTGGGTGCAGGGGTGGCTTTGTTCTGCAAGAGGAGAGAAAGTAAATTCTCCATCTTAAAGATCCCACGCCTCCCACTGAGCTACGTGCACAGGGAAATTTCAGAAGCCTGCCATCCCTCCGCCCCAGTAAGAACGAACGCCCGCTCGCCCGGTGGGCTTGACGCTTCTTCCCCAGGAGCAAACGTGTTTAGCCCTCCCAGAAACCGTGAGGAGCAGGAGGGGCTGTCTGCTTCTACCAGCACACAGGCTCGGCCCCAGCCGGGTCTCAGACCTGCTATCTTGTTTTTGGTTTTGTTTTGGTACTAGGGATTGGACTAAGGGCATTCTACTTCTGGCCTATACCCCCACCCCAGCCCTTTTTACTTCTTTTTTTAAATTTTGAAATAGGATCTCACTAAGTTGCTGAGGCTGGCCTCAAATCTGCAATCCTCCTGTCTCAGCCTCTCGAGTAGTGGGATTACAGGCACACACTGCCATGAGCGGCTCAGTCCTCTTGTCTATATAATGGCTGCTGGGAGCCAGGCAGCCAGGGTGAGCATCCAGGGGCCTCCTGCTCCCCCTCCCACAGCCTGCGACAGTCTGTGGACGCCCTGCACAGCACACCTGGCAGCAGAGCGAGCCTCCCCCATGCACCCCTGTATAAGAGCCACCCCCGAGGCTGAGTGGCTGGAGCCTTACGTGGAAGTGGTACCCTGTGGTGATATCAAGGCAGACCCAGACAGGCCGAGGTGGGAAACACGGATTCACCTGACAGCCGTATCACGGCTCAGCCTGGGAGGAACCTGGGGCGAGTTTGGTGGTACCAGGACCCCAGGAGGAGGGCTGGGAGGCTGGGCAAGGAGCGAGTCCTGCAATAGCCATGCTGACTCCGGAGAGAGGAAGGAAATGGATGAGGGGAAGGCAGGGTGGGCCGGAGAGGAGGGCAGGGCTCCAGGTCTCAGTAGTGCAGGGTGCAGCTCTGGTTTCTGGGGTCTTAGGGATGCTCTGGGCCATGCTGGGAAATACGTGAATGCACAGAGGAAGGTCAGAGGCTCCGGTGGGCACTGAGGTATGGGTGTGCAGGAGAAGGTGGCTCTCAGAAGTGTCTGCTGGCCATGACAGTCTTTCCTGGTCTCTGAGGAGCCACCTCCAGCTCTCTCCCCAAGAAAGCAGCATCCCAGCTCAGACAAGGGAACACGAACGTGTGTGTTCTCTGGCTGATTTTAAGAAACCAAGTTTTTGAAGAATTTCAGCAACGACCTGCTGCTCTGTTCAGCATAGTTGAACTACAAGCTGGCCCCGTGGGCCTCTGGGAATGAGCTGAGAGCTGTGTGGGGCCCTAGGATGCCCTGGCTGCCGGGGCTTGTCATGCACAACTAAAAAATCCCTCTTCTGTCTCAACATTCTGACAAGTTTGTCAACTCTGAAACTTGAACAGATTCTCTTGGGGAGCGTTGCCGATTTGATAGTGACTTTTGGCAGCCAAATCTTTCCCTTTTCCATCTCTCTTAAGCATCTTAGCATCCTCTGCCTGCCTGCATCCTCTGGGCAGGGCCTGCTTGGTGGAGCGAGGACCCCTGTTCTCTGGTTGTGCAGAAAGGGACACCCTCAGAGCATCTTCTCCCCCCTTCTCTGGCACTCCAGGGAACATGTCCACAGGGCAAGGGACCCTGGCCTATCCCTTGCTTGACTCCTACTCCCCTAACCTAGCCTGAGGCCCTTGCCCCTTGGGGTGGGGTTACCAGTAAAGTACCCCTCCTGCTGCTGGGCTAAAACAAAGGAATAGAGAAGAGCACGGAATCTGGGTGGGAGATGTGGGGTGAGACTCCCCTGGCATGCTCCAGAGAGGGGGCTGACGTGCCGGCCCCGGGAAGACCTGTTGTCACATGGCTGGATGGAGCAGCTGGCCTGTCCTTAAGCCCAGGACCCTCGGCCACGTCTCTCAGGCCCTGAGCCCCTTCTCCCATGGGCGGTGGTCTGGTTGGCTCTGCCTGGGTGGGGGCACTGAGTCTGGTGCCAGTTCCTGGGCAGAAGTGCCCCAGAAGCTGGGCGTGGTGGTGCACGCTTGTAATCCCAGTACTTGGGAGGCTGAGACAGGAGGATCCGGGTTTGCAGCCAGCCTCAGCTACTTAGTGAGGCCCTCCTCAACTTAGTGAGACCCTGTTTCAAAATAAAGAACAAAAAATAGGGCTGGGGGTGCAGCTCGGAGGTAAAATGCCCCTAGGTTCAATCCCCAGTACCGCAAAAAAATAAAAAAAAGTGCCCCAGAGTCCTGACAGACGTGGGGCAGCCTCTATTTAGGGTTTCCCTATGCGTTTTGGATTTTTTCTATGAAGAGTGTGCTTTGTTGGGAGGCTGAGATGGGAGGATTGCAGGTTTGAGGCCAGCCTCAGCAATGTAGTGATACTTTCAGCATCCTAGTGAGATTCTGTTTCAAATAAAAAAATACAATAGGGCTGGGGGTGTAGCTCAAAGGTAGAATGAGCCTGGGTTCAATCCCCAATACCACAAAAAAAGGGTGCTTCTGAAGCTAAATTTTTAAAATTCATCAGTGTGGTATGAGATTTATCCCTGTCAATATAAGCAGCTTGGTTGTTTCCTCCCCCCCCTTCCTCCTACTCTTCCTCCTCTTCTCTTTCTTGTGTTGGGGATGGAAGGCAGGGGCATTTTACCTCCGAGATACACCTTCAGCCCTTTTTATTTTTTTATTTTGAAACAGGGTCTTGCTAGGTTGCTGAGACACTTGCTAAGTTGCTGAGGCTGGCCTCGAACCTGTGATCCTCCTGTCTCAGCCTCCCAAGTACTGGGATCACAGGCATGTGCCACCAAGCCAGGCTTTGATTTATTCATTTTAAGTGATGAATCAACTAGCCATCGAATAGTTCGTGAATAGCTATTCCATGTTCAAATGAACAAAAGCTTACCCAAACCCTTATGGGTGGACTGTTCCTAAGGTGATATGCCCGGCAAAGGTCAGTAAGAGATATCACACTGAAGAACAAAAGCCCAACTCTTCCAGAGCTTAGCAGCAAGAACGGCGTGGACCAGCTTTGCATCTGCGGAGGGCGGGGTGACTCGGGGCCATGTGTCCCCACCCCCCGCTGCACAGCTAGCGGCATCGTCAGTCTCTTGGTCCTGCCAAATGTGGCGGTAGATTTGTGAATGTTAATTGACACGAGGCAGTTGGCGTGTATCGCCTCTAAAAAGAACGCCTGCTTCTCCCGCCGGCATGGGAAAGTGGATGGCTGTGCCACCCCCCATGGACCCCCCCCCCAGAGGGTGTATCTCTCCTGTTCTAGAATCAGGAGCGAGCTTTAACCTTTTATTTAAAAAGAAAGCACTTAGTTTTCTTCTCCTTGCCTTTTCAGGCTAGCGGAATGCCAGAGACTTGTAGACCCTTGGCCTGGCCTCGCCTCACCCCGGGTCGCGGGCAGGGAGACGCGGCCTGGCCAGCTTCCGAGTGAGGACCCTCGGGGTCTCCTCCAGGTAAAGAGGCTTTCCAAGGCCGTTCACCTGACTCTCGCCACTCCCCAGCTTCTGTCCCCAGCTCTGGGGCACTGACTGCACCCCATGGGGCTCTGAAAGTGCACCCAGAGGGAGGGAGGCATCTTTTCTGGCCACACAGGGCTGCCTCCCCCACCCCCTATGCACTGTGTGCAGCACCCCGGAAGAAGCAGAGATCCCATTGAGCTGTTGGGGCGCAGAGAGAGATGCCCAGAAGCCTCCTGCATGGCCCGGACCTGGCTCCTGCCTGGCTGCCCATTCCACCGGAAGGTGACAGGGTAAGGTCACAGCCTGTCCGGGCCACTTGGGTCTGAAAGGTCATTTACTGCAGCCCAGGGTGCCCGGGACGATGCTTTCCAGCGCTGGTTTACAGTCATCTGGGAAAAGCATGTCTAAGACTTAGATCGGCACCTTAGATCCATGCAGCCTGCTCCGAGTCCTGGGAACTGCCGGCCCTCCCGGGACCTCAGTTAAGGTCCCCCTGGCCCTCGCTTCTGCTAGAGGCATCTAGCTGTCCCCTTTCCTCTGCCAGAGTCCAGGAACTGAGCCTGAGGCCCACGCCGGGCCATCCTGGGTCTCCCAGAGCCCACGCAAAGTTCCTACAAATAACTGACGCACAACAAAGGCCGAGATAGCAGAGTCCAGTGACACAGAGCAGAGGGGGCGTGCCCCTCGTGTGGCCAGCGAGCCTGCAAACCCCACAGTGCTGCCTCCGACGCCCGCTTCCCTCTGAGGGACAGAGGACCTAGACACCTCCTCTGGGTGCCCTGGGTCCCACAGAGGTGTGAGCAGCTGAAATAGCAGGTGTCAGGCACAGTGGCAAGAAATGTGTGGCCACCTCCCAGAAGGGGGCCTGATGCGGGACATCTGAACACCCAACCCCCTATGCCCACCTTGACACAGTCTGGAAGCCCACAGGCACAGCGCTCTGACACCACCGCAGAGCCGGGCACCCGCTGTCCTTCCGTCCACCTGCCGCAGGCCACCCGCGAAGCTCACTCACCTTCTGGGACCCCGACGTGGAGCTTTTGAGCGAGCCCCGCTTGAAGGAGCTGCTCATCTTCCTCAGGGAGCCCATGAGCCAGCCCCCGGCCTCCCGGTGTGTCCGGGTCCGCTCCAAGGGAGCTACCCCCTCCCCGCGTGGGCAGAGGCAGAGGGACAGGCAAGCAGGACCTAGAGCCTGGGGTGAGGCACGCAGGCCGCTGGGGGACCCAGGAGGAGCTGGGCCCGGGTCTGGCCGGTCACTGCTGCCAGACTCCTGCCTGACTGACGCTCCAGGGCCGTCTTCTATAACATCTGTAATCAGGCTTAACCCCCTCCCCCCAGGGTTTAGAGGGGGTAGATTTAGCAAATGGCGATTGAAAGCAAATCCACTTTGAGAAAGTGGTGGCTGCAAAGGGTGGCCAAATGGGATGGATTGGGGCGTCCAGAGAGGCCCAGCGGGGAGCACAGAGCCCCCTGATTTGACCCCTTGGAGTGCAGCCACCAGAGTCCCAGAGACTTGGCACCCACCCAGGTGACCCCAAGTGTCAGCAGGATCCGCACCCAGACCCAGCCATGGGTCGCAGCGCCCACGCCGGCAACGTGCATTTTCTCCCCAGGAATGTGGCAAAGACACAAGTGCGTTTTTGCGTATGCCCTGCGTAAGTGTCGCGTCTGTCTCGTGCTGCGGGACATGTGGGGCTCTCTCTATCCTTTGTTTCAGGGGTGCTTGCCTCACCCCTCTCAAGGGCAGGCGGGGTCGTAGGTCTTTGCTCTGCGGCCTTCTGTGGACAGATGCA
>PVJS01003336.1:54266-76587 GCA_004027185.1 Glis glis
CTCCTCCCCTCCTCCTCCCCTCCTCCTTCCCTCCTCCTCCTCCTCCCCTCCTTCTTTCCTCCTCCTCCTCCTCCTTCTCCTCCTCCCCTTCTCCTCTCCTCTTCTTCCTCTTCCTCCTCCTCTCTTCCTCCTCCAACTCTTCCTCCTCCAACTCTTCCTCCTCTCCTTCTCCTCCTCCTCTCCTCTTCCTTCTCCTCCTCCTCTTCTCCTTCTCTTCCTTCTCCTCTTCTTCTCTTCCTTCTCCTCCTCTTCTTCTCTTCCTTCTCCTCCTCTTCTCCTTCTTTTTTTCTCCTCCTCTTCTCCTTTTCCTCCTTCTCCTTCTCCTCCTCTTCCTCCTCCTCCTCCTTCTTCTACCACTGAGCTACACCCCAGCCTTTTTAATTTTTTTTTGAAACAGGGTCTCCCTAAGTTACTGTGCACTGGTCTGGAACCTGTCATCTATCTATCTAGGGAATATTTATGTGAACATTGAAAAACACTGATGATACATAGCAAGGCTGTTTTGATTCTAGTTTTAATTTTTAGCAAAATGATACATGTATTCTAAACATTATCTGAACTGCAATGAAAAATTACAGCAGCTTACTTAGAATCATTTTAAACTCGTTTTTCTGTTTCTTTGGCATTTTCCTTTATATTCTAAATAATATGTTTTAATTTTTACTTGCAATGTTAGACATTTATTAACTTTTTTTAAGGAAGATAAATATAAAGAGATTACACATAGCTGGGCATGGTGGCTCACATCTGTAATCCCAGTACTTGGGAGGCTGAAACAGGAGGATCACAGGTTCAAAGCCAGCCACAGCAACTTAGTGAGAGTCTTAGCAACCTAGGGAGACTCTTTCAACAAATAGAAAAAGGGTTGGGGATGTAGCTTGGAGGTAGAATGCCCCGGGTTCAATCCCCAGTGACACACACACATACACACACACACACACACACACACACACACACACACACAAAGATATTGCACATTAACCCTACCCAAGCCCTCCTCATACATACTTCTCCTATAGCCTTCCTCATGGGGTGATAGCATAATTCTAGAATTAAGCCAATATTTAATGTTTTCATGACTTTGACTAAAAAAATCACTTAATTCATATAGTGTTTCTATTATTTCCTTCCAGCCTTTTGTTTTGCACAAAGTTGATACTTGTGGGATTTTTCTTCATTTAATCAGTTTTCTGTGTTTTTATTATTAACTTATCACTAAACTCTATGTCTGACCTGTAATATTACTCTCAATATTGTCAAATTAGTGACACATTTGCTCCATTTTTTTTCCTTGAAACAACACAGCTTCATTCTATTTACTTGTTGGGCTTCCTACATTTTAGTACTAGGACTTATCAGGATCATCTTCCTGTGGTTCCTCTTCATCTTGTTCCCATGTAAGATCCTCTGCTCCTGGATCCCACACCTTCCTCTTTCTTGATTTACTTCCTTATTTTATGTTAAATAGCTTTTTGGTAAAGGATGTATGAGAAGTAAAGTTTTTGAGATAATGTTTATCTGAAAATGTTTTCATTCTACCTTCATATCTGATGGATAGTTTGGCTGGGTATGAAATGTAAGGCTCAAAATCAATTTTCCTCAGGACACTGGACACTTTGCTCCATTAAATTTAGTTCCCATCTTGTGTTGAGAAGTGCCATGCCATTTTGCTTGATAACCTTTGAGTAGTTTCTCTCTCTCCCTCTCTCTGGAGATTATCACTCCATCTCTTGTATACTAAAATTCCAGTATAATTGACCTTGTTGCTGTTTTGTATTCTATTGTGATGGGTACTTGATGTGTTCTTTCAGTTAAAAACCATGTTATTCAGTTCTAAGAAATATTCCTGTTCTTTCTTAAATTTCTCCACCATCCCCCCTACATTCCAATTTTCTCAGCTTCTTATTTCTGCAACTCATATTCTGAAGATGTTAGGTCTCTTAGACTGATATTTTATCCCTTAAAAAGGATTTTAAAAGGATATTTTATCCCTTAACTTCCTTCACTTTTGTATTCTGATCCTATCTTCTGGGAGACTTCCTTAACTTTTCTTGCCACTGCTTAAGTGGAATTGAGCTAACAAATTATTAATTTTCAGGAGTTATGGGTTTGCTGTTTTTTAATATCTGAGAATGTATCATAGAGGCAATAACTTATCTCTTCAAAGATATTAATTATGTTTTTAAAATATATTTTCTCTACTTCTTATTTATATTTCTCTTGAATTCTTTTTCACTTGATTTGGTTTGGTCTCTGCTTTTTCCTACTAGTTCTTCTCAAAAGAATTTTTTTGGTACTGGGAATTGAACTCATGCTCAATTCTATATAATGCTCATTCTACCTTTGAGCTATACCCCAAGCTCTTTTAAAAAAATATTTTTTTTGTGGTACCAGGGATTGAACCCAGGGGCATTCTACCTCTGAGCTACACCCCTAGCCCTATTTTTTATTCTTTATTTTGAAACAGAGTCTCACTAAGTTGTGGAGGGCCTCACTAAGTAGCTGAGGCTGGCCGCGAACCTTCGATCCTCCTGTCTCAGCCTCCCAAGTACTGGGATTACAAGCATGCGCCACCATGCAAAACATTTATTTTGAAACAGTGTCTCTGTAAGTGGCTGAGGGTCTCACTAAGTCATTGAGGCTGGCCTCAAGCCTGCGACCCTCCTGTCTCAGCCTCCAAAGTACTGGGATTTCAGATGTTCACCATTGTACCTGGCTTCAAATGTTCTTTGTAAGAATAAGAACTCTGAGAGTGTGCCTGGTCAGTGGCTCAGTGATAAGAGTCTGGCATGGACGTTGTATGGGGTGTGGGGGTGGCAGTACCTGGTTATCTTGTCACTGTAGTTTGGATCTAGAATGTCCCCAAAAGGTCCATGTATTAAAGGCTTGGTCCCTAAGGTAACACTATTGGGAGGTGATGGGAAATTTAGGAGGTGGGGCCTAGTGTGAGGGCTTCAGGTCATTGGGGGCATGCCCTTGAGGGGGAGAGCAGGACCGCAGCCACTTCTCCTTCCTCTCTTTCGCTTCCCAGCCATGAGGTGAAAGCTTTTGTGCCACATGTATTCCGGCCACGAGGAGCCACCACAGGCTCAAACCGACAGGACCCACCTATCATGCTCAGAAACCTCTGAAACTGTAAGCCCAAATAAACCTTTTCTCTTTATACGTTGCTTTTCTCGGGCATGTGTTCTAGTGACCACACCTAACACGCTTACCATAAAAGTTGGTCCTGCAGAGGGGAACCCTCCTGCCTCCTTGGAAGATGTCTCTCTGCCGAGGTTCCCAGCTGTGTGTGGAGTTGAGGCCACACGTTTCACATCCACTTGAGCCTGTGCTTAGAATGGCACTTGCCCCCTTGGCCAAGCCTGGTGTCCCCACGTGCACAGGCCTGGGTTTCTACCGCTCTAGGTTGTGGGGCGGACAGTGAAGTCACCTGGAGGTGGGGTGAGGGGATCTGGATAGTTTACTGCTTATGGGGCCGGCTTGAGACTATGCTTGCTTTCATAGTTGCCCAAGGGGTTTCAGATACCCCTAAATACGGAGCTCTTCCGGGCTCAGTGGGGACAAATCTGCTGTGTGTTACCAGCTTCCCAGACAGGTTTCTGCTCTGTGCGCTCTGCCCAGGCGACCGGTCAGTGCATCTGCATTTCAGCTTCCTGCATGCCGTGTGCATCTCCAGAGCTGTCCGGGATTCTGCTGATCTCTTTGTCCTTTAGGGATAATGCCCTGGCCAGCCATTTGCTGTCATTTTAGTGGAGTTTTGAGAGGGAGCAGAGGTTAATGCATATTTTCAATCCACTATGTTTAACCAGAAGTCTGTAATAGATTGAAAAGCTTAGTGTTTGAGGGAGGAGGGAGTCAAAGGGAGAGAGAGAAGTTCAAAAGAAAAATGGCTGCATTGAAAAAAGATGTTTACATTTTTTATGATACATGTATGAAGAGGCTGTTGCCCCTTACTGTAAATGTGTGTGCATACATGTGTGTGTGTGCATGCATGTGTGTGCATACATGTATGTGTGTGCATCACTATGAGATGTGAGTGAAGACGGTCACAAAAGGCAGTGATGTTTGTAATCTCAGGGCGAGGAGATTTTAGGTGCTACTTATTTTCTTTTTCAAAATCAACCTAGGTGTTCGTCAGCAGGTGAGTGGATAATGAAAATGTGGTCTGTACACACAATGGAGTTTTACTCAGCCATAAAGAACAAAGTTATGTCATTTGCAGAAAAAAAAATGGACGTAACAAGAGAATATTGTGCAAAGTAAGATCAGCCAGTCACAGAAAGTCAAGGGTCATATGTTTTCTCTCATATGTGGAAGCTACAAAGGAAATAAGAAACAAAAGGGATTTTGGTAAATGAGGAGAGAGACCAGTAGAATAGTGGAAGGGAATTGGGGGAGGGAGGTGGGGAAGGGAAAAAGGAAGACTGATGAAGGAAACAACTCAAATAATGCTGTGTCCGTGTATGAAGGTGCCATTACCAAGCTCACTAAATGTGCAGGGAGGGGGGGCAGTGCATTGGGACTTGAAAGGAAACACACCAAGTGCGATGTGCGTGTATGTTTGTATCACTTTGAACCTCACAATGATGAAAATGCACCAGTAAATAAAAATATAATTGTTTTCTGGATGAAAGAAAAACATTAAATAGGCAAAGAACTTTTACCTGCTGGTACAGAGAAAAAGTGACTATCTATAAAGATGCAAACGCACTTCCTGGTCTTCTGCCTCTGAGAGACAGTTGCACATAGAGGCACAGGGATATAAATTAGATTCTCATTGAAGTATAAATTGTAGAGAAAATAAACTACAAACAACTTGAGTGTCTATCAGCGAGGGGAAGGATATGCAAGCAATGGCGTATTGATGTTCTGAAATACTGGACAACTCTTGCAAAGAATGAGGTGGATCCGTGCCCTGGCACAGGTGACCTTCCAGAAGGATGTATTGTTAAGTGGAAACTGCAGGTTGTATATAGTATATATGCTATGATACCATTTATACAAAACAAAAAGAAAAGACTGGGGAGTCCTTCCCAAACAAACCACATCCTCCACAGTTCACACGCACATCCATGGGCCTTCTCTTCTAAATATGTGGCCCAGAGTCAGAAAGAGACAGAGCAGCCAGGAGTGGTGGTGCACGCCTGTAGTCCAGTACTTGGGAGGCTGAGACAGGAGGCGCACAGGTTTGAGGCCAGCATCAGCAATTTAGTGAGACTTGTAGCAACCCAGTGAGACCCTGTTTCAAAAAATAAAGGGGTGGGGTGGAGGGTGTAGCTTGGAGCTAGAATGCTCCTGGATTCAATCCCCAATATCACAAAAGAAGAGAAAATGAAAGACAGACAGAAAGGAGGGAGGGACGGAGGGACGGAGGGAGGGAAGGAAGGAAGGAAGGAAGGAAGGAAGGAAGGAAAGAAGGAAGGGAGGGAGGGAGGAGAAAGGAACACAGCAATCGAGAAGGGTGTGGCTGGTGGAAGGAGCTGGAATTGGTGGATGGGGCAGGGGGCTGGACTTTTGCTTTTTATGTATTGCTTGATTTTAGATAAATTCAGTGTGTTAGGCAGTCTTTATTTAATAAAGATAATTAGGTATGTACATAATTACATATATGTTAATCATGTCTTTTATATACGTTTTATTTCCTCATTCTTCTTTTGCAAGAGAAGGGGTCGGGATTGTAATTCCATTTTGTTCCGTCTCCTTCCTGGCCCCCATCCGGTATGCCTGCACACCTTTCCAGCTGCCCTTGCGCTCTGCATATGGAGGTGACTCTGACAGGTGCAGCATTTGTTCAACTTCCTCCCCGGTCCGCTGCTAAAGGGAGTCCCCAAGGAACAAAGGAACTGTGCTCCAAGGTTCCTGGCTGCTTCCACCCAGCAGAGAAGGAGCTGGTCTCTCTCGCTTCAATGGTAGTTTCTCTTCCTTTGAAAAGGGACATCTGCTCAGGCAGACACTGTTTGTCACATATCTAGAAGTCAGAAGTGCTCACCTTGAAGAAATCAGGAAGGAAGACAACTGAGAGACTGGGCACTGGCCTGGGTCCTGGTGTCTCCTCCCTCTCTCCTCCCTCATTGTTGGCACATGGTCCAGGCCTTGGCCTCTGAGACTGGCGTTCTTATGTGGGTGAAGAGGCTGCTGCTCAGGAAAGCGTCTCTCTGACCCGGCTCAGGTGTCCTGCTCAGGCCTGTGCCCAGGGTAGGTGCTACCACATGCCATCTTCCCCTCTCAAGATATCGTGGCTCTCTGTAGGCCCTGGCTTGCTGACATCTCCCAGCGTTGGAGAGAGGGTCCTACTACATATCCCCAGCCTTGGAAAAGATCCATATTCACAATCTGAAGTACAGTTTCTACTGAATATCTTTTGCACCATTATAAGGTAGAAAAATTGTGTGTGTGCGTGCATGTGTGTGTGTGTGTGTGTGTGTGTGTGTGTGTGTGTGTTACTGAAGATTGAATCCAGAGGCCATTCTAACTCCAAGATACACCTTTGTATTCTTGATTTTGAAATCAAGTTGCTGAGGGCCTCGATAAGTTGCTGAGGCTGGTCTCAAGCCTTTTAATCTTCCTGTCTCAGCCTCCCAAATACTGGGATTACATCAAACTATCTTAAATCGGAGATTACACTAAAGTTGGTCTGAAAAGACTTGAACCTGTAGTTGGTCCCAATACTCCATAAGTTGCATCTGTTGAACAATTTGACGTACATGCTGTCTGCCTCCTGTAGCTTGAGACGGAGCTGGAAGTCTTCCCTCTCTTGCCTGGCTGACTCTCCCCTCCACCCAGCCCAGTCTTGCTGGAGTCATTGCCGCCTCCCCTGCCAACTTGCTGGCAAGCTTTTCTCCCTGTATCTGTTTCCCAGAATTACTGACAAAGGCAGTCAGGGTTCCTTGGGAGAACTTTTGATCTTTCAACTCCAGGAACATGTGGCTTGAGCTGCTGAACCCAGGGGTGCAGGCAGGAGGGGTTGATTCAGAAGGAATGACCTCTGGTGATGGATGCCATCCATTTTTTAAATTACTGACTCTGTTTCATCCTGAAAAACATAATCCCTGCCGCCGAGGAGCCTCCCTTCTGCCACAGGGAAATACAAGTAAATATTTATCAGCCAGAATAAAATCATTACTCTGAGTTACCTGCCCAAAACCATCATATCTCAGTCTCCATCAGGGGGAATCAGTTCCTGGATGCCCTCCTCTGATACCCAAGTCTGTGGATGCTCAAGGATGCTCAAATCCAACTCTCTTATATAAGATGATGTTGGAGCCAGGCGTGGTGCTACACACCTGTAATCCAAGTACTTGGAAGTCTGAGACAGGAGGATCACAGGTTCGAAGTCTGCCTCAGCAACTTAGTGAGGCTCTCAGCAACTTAGCGAGACCCTGTGTCCAAATAAAAAATAAAATAGGGCTGGAGTGTAGCCCAGAGATAGAATGTCCCTGGGTTCTACCCCTAGTAACACACACACACACACACACACACACACACACACACACACACACAAGATGTGATATTCCCGTAGAACCTATGCACATCCTCCTGTATTCTTTAAATCATCTTTAGATGACTTAAAAGACCTAATATGATGTAAGTGCCATAAATCAGTTGTTGTACTGTATTATTTAAGGAATAATGACAAGGAAGAAAGTTCGTGCAGGTTCAGTACCAACACTCGTGTTGTTGTTGTTGTTGTTGTTGTTGTTGTTGGATTTCCAAATATTTTCCATCCACAGTTGGTTGACTCCGTGGATGCAGATCTGGTGGATGTGGAAGGCTGACTGTGCCTGGTCGTGGTTGCCTGGTGCTGTGTTACCAAGACAACTGAAGCGTTGTGGGACAGCAGCTAAAGAACTCTACGATGGCTCAGCTCCATTTGCCATGGCCGGATGCAGTCGCTCAGGCTGGGTCTTCGTCACATCCGGTGGAGGAGGAGGAGCCACCGATTTTCACCATGGGCATCATTTTTGTCGAGTGACGTGGTGCCTGAACCTCTTCCTTGGTATGTTTTTCTCTTGTTGTCTCTTCCTGTCGCTCTGTGTCTGTCTCTCTTCTTCCTTCCCCTTCTTCATGGTGACCTGTAGTCTATCCCTTAAAAGCCCTTACAGCCAGCACTGCATATGAACAGCTTTCCATATTAACAGGGTTCACATCTGAGGATTCAACCAACTGCAGATTGAAAATAGTAAAAAAAAAAAAAAGGAAAAGTTCATTTGTACTGAACATATATAGAGTTTTCTTGTCATTTTCCACTAAACAGTGTGGCGTAACAACTACGTGCATAGCATTTACATTGTATTAGGTATTATAAGTCACGTAGAGATGATATAAAGTCTCTGGGGGATGTGTGCAGGTTCTAGGAAAATACTAAACCATTTTATATAAAAGACTTGAGCATCCACAGATTCTAGTGTCTATGAGGGGTCCCGGAATCAATTCCCATGGACGTGGAGGGACAACTGTATATTGGTTTGTCGGGACACAGAAAGGCTTTCCTGTCCTTAAAGTCTCATAGCAGCCGCACCCACAGAAAAGCGAGGGCTGGAAGATTTTGGCGGGAGGGGGGCTCCTTGGGTAGGAGCAGGCTGCTTCTACAAGGGGATGGCCTGGAATCTCCTGCAAAACCAGAGACCACAAAAGCCAATGTCGTTAAAGGTGCCATTAGAAATCCCCAGGCTCCAAATAGTGAAAAGAATTAACTTCACACTAAGCCCAAATGTTATTACTCTTGCTCCATTCCCCAGGCTTAAGCTTCCTGCATACTGGAGCATCCTAAATCAGGATTAAAGGCAAGCCTGTGGGGCCAGGCCAGAGCTGAGCCCCTAAACAGGAGCTGGGGATCGCCTGTATTGAGAGAGAAGCCCAGGTTATCCTGCTACCGATATGGGGAGAGGGACTCTTCTCGGTGCTGTGGCCCATCTGGCTGCCCACCTGCCCCTGTGTCACAGGACAAGAGACAGGTGGCCCTGCTCCAATGTCTGTGTGCTCCGTGCTGAGAGAGACCCGGGCTCAGCACAGGTCTTACCACGTGGCGCTGTGGGCCTTTGGGCAGGCTTACGTCTGTCAAAGCCCCAGGCAGCCCCCTGTTTAGGTAAGAGGTCTTAATACATGTTCCTCATAAACTATAAAATAGTCCATCATCTAAGGTGTACAGTAGGGCTACTATGATCAAGGTTTGAGGCTAGTAGACCGGCCACTTTTATTGTGACAAACCTTTGCATGGCCATCCACAGACATAGGCTGCTTTATTCTGACATTTTCAACATTTATTGGTCAAGTGTCCTGTTTGCAAAGGATGGAGTTTGTTGCCAGGATCCATGGCGAGCCAGTCTTTCAAGGCTCAGGAAAGCTGCACAGGGCTGATGGTGTCTCGCCTGCATGGCCCACGTTGCTCACTCTGTCTTGGGTTTTGTACCCTGGGGTCACTGGGGTCGCTGAGCTCAAGGGATCGCAGGGCATCCTGCTCTAGGAAGGACGAGAACGTTGCCCAGGCTTTTCTGGCCAGGGCCTCCTGACATCAGGATGCTGCCTTCTCAGTACCTTCTACAGCTGCTCTGAAAACTACAAGAAACAGGGGAAGATCTGGGTCAGCCCAGGCCATCCAGGGGCCTGTCCTCCTGCCGTAGAGCTCACAGAAGTTCCTTGCCTCTGCCCTCTAGCGTCCTTCATGGGCCCTGGCTGTACTGTGTCACATCTGCTGTCTCTTGCCCTGGGTCACTGCTCCCTACCCTTCTACTTCCGGATCCAGGGACACACCTGCCAGGCCTCAGTAGACAGCATCTTGTGTGCATCATTTCACTTGTGTGTGGCCTGCTCCCGGATCCAGCCATTGTACCAAGCCCAAAGGTGAGGTATATGAATGGCTCCTACCAACACACCCTCCGGGGGCTGTCTGAGGGTGACCAAGCTCTGCCCACACCCCAAGCATAGCTTGGGGTACTATGAAGCAATTCCCAAGAGTGTGCAGAACTTCCTCCAGAGAGCACGTCTGCCCCAGAGCCCAGGTCGGGACATGGCTAGTTTCAGTGTGAGGCTGGGGAATTAGATTTAGATGGAGACATCCTGCTATAGTTTGGGTCTTAAGTGTCCCCCAAAGGTCCACATATCAAAGGCTTGGTCTCCAGCCTGTGGCTCCATTGAGACGCGGTGGAACCATCAGGAGGTGGAGTCTAGTGGGTGGAAGTTGGGTCACTGGGGTTTGCCCTTGAAGGGGATGTTGGGACCCCAGCCCCTTCCTCTCTCTTTGCTTCCGAGCTGCCACGAGGTAAACAGAATTCCTCTACAAAGCGCTCCTGCCATGATGGACTGAGCCACCACAGGCCCGATGCAGCAGGACAAAGCGATCATGGATGGAAATCTCTGAAACTGTGAATCAAGATCAACCTTTTCCCTTCCTAAGTTGATGTACCTCAGGCATTTGTCACAGAGACGGAAAGCTGACGAACACGCATACCCCACATGGCAACAGTAACTGTATGCTAGGACTAAAACAAACACCTACAAGTATTTAAAAGTCATTTTTCTCCAGAGACCTTTAGAAACAGTCCAGGGAAACAAGCAGGACGTGAGGTGATCTCAGGTTGCGATGCTGACTCCTAGCAGCTCAAGGCTTGGTCCAGAGTGGAAAGGAAGGCAGTCAGTACTTAGGGCTGGGGAGCCATTGGCTCGTTTGGCCTTGAGGAGGGCCTATGTCTATCCATATGAATGTGGGGTGTCTAGGGAAGTGAGAGGGAGTGAGGCTCACCCCCATTCCAGACCTCACTTCAATTAGCCATCCCCTGGAGTCACAGGACAACCTTCCAGGATCACCTCCTGTCTTGTCAGCTCAGCTGCTGTAACAAAACAGCACAGACCAGGAATTATTTCCTAACGGTTCCAGAGGCTGGAAGTCTGAGGTGAAGGTATCGCCGTAGGTGGTATCTCCTGATGCCAGCCTCCTTGACGGGGAGACAGTCACCTTCTCTCTGTGTCCCCACTCAGCCTTCTTCTGTGTGTCTCTGTGTCATAATTTCCTCTTTTGGGGGGGTTACTGGGATTGAATCTATAAGCATTCTACCTCTGAGCTACACCTCCATCCCTTAAAGAAATTTTTTTTTAATTTTGAAGCAGGGTCTTGCTAAGTTTCTGAGGGTCTCACTAAGTTGCTGAAACTGGCCTCAAACTGGTGATCCTCCTGTCCCTACCTCCCAAGTACTGGGATTACAGGTGTGTGCCACCCTGCCCAGCCTAATTTCCTCTTTTTATAAGGACATAATGGATCAGCCTCAGCAATTTAGTGAGACCCTGTTTCAAAATAAAAAGCAAGCCGGGTGTGGTGGCGCACGCTTGTAATACCAGTACTTTGGGAGGCGGAGACCGGAGGATCCGTGTTTGCGGCCAGCCTCAGCTCTCTCTCTCTCTCTCTCTCCCTCTCTCTCTCTCTTTCTCTCTCTCTCTCTCTCTTTCTCTACTTAGTGAGGCCTTCCGCACCTTCGTGAGACCTGGTTTCAAAATAAAGTATAAAAAATAGGGCCGGGGGTGTAGCGTGGAGGTAGAACGCCCCTGGGTTCAATCCCCGGTATCGCAAAAAAAAAAAAAAAAGCAAAATCGGGCTGTCAGGCTGCGGGTATAGCTCAGGGGTAGAATGCAATAATCATAATATTAATATTAATAATAATAATAATAATAATAAACGGGCCACTGACCTCATTTCAACCCAGTTACCTCTTTCAAGGCCGTATCTCCAAATGCAGTCACAATGAGGGTTAGGGCTTTGTCTCAGGCAACTTTCTCCTGGCTGTAATCCAAAGCAACTGGCCACACAACATAGAGGGAGGAAGATTTATTTGCTCAGTGTTTTGGAGATTTCAGGTTCAGTCCATGTGAGTCCAGGGTCTGCGGATCTCAGGGCATGGTGGCTGGAAGCAGAGAGCAGGAGAGAGCAAGGGCTCGGCTCTCACACCAAGGAGGACAAAAGCAAGAGAGGGCCAGGAAGCAAGGGGATTCAAAGACAAAAGCACAGTCCCCAAGGCCATTCCCCCAGGGACCCGCCTTCTCCAGCCACACCCCACCTGCCTAGGTTACCTCCCAGTAAATCCATTACAAGGGATTCACACACTTTTGAGATTACAACCATCACTGCTTAATTATATCAAAATTAATACATGAGTTCTCCAGGAGACATTCTATATCTAATCATAACAGGCTTCAACAAATGGATGGGGAGTGACATAACTTTGCCCATACACCCCTGGAGGGTCCCCTTCCACCCTCATCCCCACTGCATAGTCCCTCTGGCCCCATGAAGTACAAAGAATCACCCCCGCCCAGTTCCTGCACATTGCTCACTGACTACTCTGCCAACCTGAGTTCCCAGAGGGACTCTCAGTGGGTCCACGGGGTGTCAGAGCTGGGCATCTTAGGCCCAGCCCGGGACATAAGGGCCCTCAGAACCAGCGATGGCCCAGGAGTGAGCAGGTGAGCGCGCCAGTGGACAGGAGGATGGTGCTCACCGCCGTGCTGTCTTGGAAGCGCGAGCTGGGCTGCAAGTGGGCTAAGCCTGCGGCACCATGTCTAATGCCCTCTACAGTGTGGGCCTTGGCCTCCTCCGGATCCCCTTCTCCCATTTGGGTAGCAGAGAGCGGGACCCCAGGGGACGGTTGCCCCTGCAGGCCTTGTGGGGTTGGGTTTGTTCAGGGCCACCCACTCACGGTCTCATCTCACTCTCATCTCAGCGGCTGGCGGTGCTGCGGGGACCGTCTGCGACAGTGCGGTCAGCCAGCACGTCCCCTCCTTCCTGCCCGTAGTGAGGCAGAGTTGGCGCGCATGGGGGCCCACGGGCCACGTTCAATGTCATCTGGGTGTGACTGACTGACTCCTAGCAGGGACTGGTGCTCATTCCCCTCCGCCTCCCCGTGTGCCCGGGCCCCTCTGGCGCATATTTAAGGGCAGGTCTGGGGTGTGGCAGACACCAAGCTTGGACAATTTGGAGGACCCTGTCGAAGAGACCAAATACACGCTTACAGGAGCATGATTAGGTGTTTCGTAGACTTCAGGGAAAACCTACCTGTGTGCTCCTTGAGGCCAGAGACCACAGTGGCCCCTGGCCCCACACACACATTGCCCCCGATTTTGTTTGTTTGTTTATTTATATATTTATTTGATGCTGGGGATTGAACCCAGGGGCATCCTACCTCTGAGCTCCACCCCCAGTCCTATTTTATATTTATTTTGAAACAGGGTCTCACTAAGTTGCTGAGAGTCTCACTATTTGCTGAGGCTGTCCTTGAACCTGCAATCCTCCCGTCTCAGCCTCCCGAGTACTGGGATTGCAAGCGTGCGCCACCATGCCCAGCTCCCAATTTTGTTTTTGACAAATGGGAATGAAGCTTGTCGCTCATCTCTCCATAACAAGCATTCACCGAGCACTGTCCCTCGACACACAGCGAGCGCTGTGGAGTGGACTGCACGCAGGAAGTGGGGACTCGGGTCTCCCTAGCGGGGAAGTGCAGGGTCATGGTGCTGCTTGGTGACATTCGCGGTGAGTGACTAAGGGTTGCTTCATCATCTCTCCCCGCTTCGACTCCTTTGTGAGGTTTGCCTAGTTAAAAAGAAACCACACTTTTTGTCTGCGAAATCCACCAACACCCCCACCTTTCACTTTGACGGAATCTAGTAATTGTGTTTCCTCCGTTAAGAAGAGAGCGGACAAACTCACCCTCAGAGCACGACGCGCTTCAGGTGAACTCCGAAAACTCTGGTTGCTGACACGTTGCCCACCGTTCTTCAACTGAGCTGAAAGTAAAATTCTAGAAGGTTCTCGAGATGAGCACTTTGGAAAAGCAATCGCCTCCGTAGACCTGCTTTATTTAATGCGCTGAAGAACCCAGGCTTGGCTGTGAAGACTAAAAACCTCCCAAACTCAGAAATGCAGAAATGTCATAAAATTTGTGAGAGCATAAAGACCCTGAGAGAAGAGGGAGAGGAACCCCGTGGCAGGTGTGCCATGCACAGGGCTGTGGTCTGGGCCTTGCAGGGGCGACTGAGGGGTGTCCTCTGTGCGTGATGCAGGGGCCTCTTAACCGGCCCGGCCTCCCTGGCTGCACCCGCACTGCCGGGCCTGGGGAAGCCGGAAGGGCACTGCCCCACGAGACAGGCTTGAGACGCTCAGGGAGGGCTGCAGGTTGGAGCCAGGGATTAACCATTGTCCCCATCCCAGCACTGGTGTCCAGGCTGGACTACTCACAGTTCTGGAATCTTCTTGCCTGCAGAAGGGCTCTCCACTCGGGGTGTCAGGGCACCTTTGTGAGGGACTTTGAGGAGCAAGGGAAGATGAATGGGGTTCTAAAATCATTGTATTCATGAACAAGGCTACAGATCTTAGCAACTGGCATTCCAGAAGTAGCGCATGGTGACATCTTAGCCAGTAATACCCTAGACAGTTCACCCGGAATCCAACATGTTTGTAACACACCGAAGTGATTAGTTGATTGCATGGGGGTGGGGAGACAAATACAAGAATATGTATAGAAGCTTAATTTGCTTTTTGTTGTTGTTGTGTTTTTTGTTTTTGTTTTTGGTACCGGGGATGGAACCCAGGGATGTTCTACCTCCCAGCACTATTTTTTTTTATTTTGAAACAGAGTCATACTAAGTTGCTGAGGCTGGCCTTGAACCTGCCATTCTCCTGTCTTGGCCTCCCAAGTACTGGAATTACAGGCATGTGCCACCATGCCTGGCTGAGAAGCTTAATTTGTTTTGCTATTGAATTATTATACAATCATGAATTTAAAATATGAGGATAAACCAGGCATGGTGGTTCACGCCTGTAATCTCAATACTTGGGAGGCTGAAACAGGAGGATCACAAGTTCGTGGTCAGCTTCAGCAACATAGCAAGACTCTCAGCAACCTAGTGAGACCCTGTTTCAAAAAAACAAAACAAAAAATGGTTAGGGCGAAACTCAGAGGTAGAATACCCCTGGGTTCAATCCTCAGTAGCACAATCAATCAATCAATATAAGGATATAATAGTCTAAAATGAGCACCTGTTACCTACTGCCTACACCCCACCATCAACACCCCGCTATCTATCTCAGGTGGCTGAGTCATTATGCCCAAGGGTCCCTCTCAGGCCAGCTGCGTGAACACTGCTGATTGCCACCCCAGGATTTCACCTCCTGCCCTTGTCCTTTGATCTATTATTTGGGGAAATATATGCCCATTTCCCTTGCCACCAGCTGGTATAGAAAAATGTGTCCTTTCTGGACAATAAAAAGTAAAAGGACTCTGGGGGGAGGGCTCCTTTGCATCCCTGCTCAGGTGGTCTTCTTCCTCTTCGTTAATTCCTTCTTTGTCTCCCTCCTCTCCCCTTTTCGCCTGCCTGGAGCACAGACTCAATCCAATACCTGCAGGTGGGAAGGCCGGGTTTCAAGCATGAGGGTGAAGACCATTCACTACGCAGGGGAGCCTGGGTTTCCAAAACTCCCGTTCCCATCCTTCACGCTCTAGTTAACTCAGCAAACTCATTACTTGACTGTTGTGTAGCTTTCTTCGTATGCTGTCAAGTGAGATTCTAACCAATAATCCCCATTTGGGATTTTCTTGGCCCATATGGGGAAAATTTCGCATAAGAGGCCACCCCAGTGGGCTACAACGTGCACCGGAAGCTTGCGACATAGACCGATCGTAAGTGAGTCTGGTCTTTCACACGCAGTGATGTGGATCTAGCTTAATTTGGGACTTAATGAAAACAGAATTGCTTGATAGGAGCAAAACGTAGCCCATGGATTACAATCGAGAGTTAAAAACCACATAGAGCAGCGGAGAGGGCCACGACTTGCCAGGTGCCGCCTGTGTAGCAGGTGCCGCCTGGGTACCAGCCCTGAGGCCCTGGGAAGAGTGGCTACTGCTGCGATTCCCAGATGAGCCGCAGATAGTGGTGGTCCACCAGGAGCTGATGGAGCTTCCTCTCAGGGTCCCCTGCTTCCCCAGAATGCTCCCAAGGCCCTGGGGAAAGCTCTGGCAATACGACCACGTAGTTTTGTTTACCATATTTATAAGAGACAGTGTTCCAATTACTTTCACTCATTGCCCCCAAATGTAGTGTCTGAAAACATTAATAATCAGACCTGAACTTGCTGTCTAGATAAGATGGCTTAGACTTGTCACTCCCGGCTCCTCACCATGAACTCCGAATACAAACACTGGAAATAATAACACAAAAGACAAAGAAAGGAGAACTCTGAAAGGGATGAAGATGAAAACAAACTGGTTAGGGCCCCAGAACTGGACAGGCAGCATGGAGGTGGGGCATCGTATGTCCTCTTCCCTCCTGATATCGAAAGATGACCTAGGCCCAGTGTTTCCTGCTGTCAGTAGAAGGTGGTCAAGGTAGGCTCTCTTCTCCCCTAGTTGGAGGTGGAGTCCCGCTGGCAATACCAGGTAAGTGCAACAGAACCTCAGGGTGGATGGATCAGAAGCCTTGCTGACAGTCAGCAGCCAAAGGAAGGACCTTGCCTCCCTACCCGGTGGAGTTCCCCTCTCACAGCCGGAGACCCCATGAAGTCACCAGACGGGGGGGGGGGGGATGAGCAGGGAGGGGCGCTGTCAGCAAAGAGGATTCAACAGCCCAGGAAACTTCTTTGTCCCTACAAGACTGTGACTTCCTCCCCTTGCTTGAGACTAAGATAAATATATCAGAAATCAGGCATGATGGCACACGCCTGAAATCCCAGTACTTGGATCACAGGTTCGAGGACAGCCTCAGCAACTTAGCAAGACCCACAGCAACTTAATGAGACCCTGTTTCCAAAAAACAAAATAGGGCTGGAGGTATAGCTTGGAGGTAGAATGCCCCTGGGTTCAATCCCCAGTGCCAGAAAAGCAATAAAACACCAGACAGTGGGCAGCACTATTAAGGAGGAATCCGGTCACAAGGCGAGTGCTCCCCACCTCCACAAGGGCCAAGCCTGAGAAGCATGCTGGGCCCGAGGGCTGGAGACTCCCTTCCCTCACCTAGAGGTGCCAGGCAGTTGGGTCTGAGGAAGTTCCTTCTGTTTCCCCAAGCAGCACCTGCAGGGACCAGTAGGAGACTCAGCCACATGAGAAAAACCACACAGGCTGAAGGAGTACAGCAGAAACTCTGAAAACGAGACGCCATTGAAACCACAGCCCACAAAAGTAGGTCACACCTGCACTGCTCAGCCTAAACAGGGGGGCTGCCTCCTAAAATAAGAAGTTTAAATAGAACCTGGAGTTTCCTAACGTAAGAGCCAAAATTCCAGGCTGTAAGAGAAAAACCATCCATTCTACCAAGAACCAGGAAAATTGCAACTTAAATGGGAAAAAAAAATTGAGAGATGAATCAGATGATGAAATTACCTGAAAAAATTATTTAGGGCAGCCAACCATGATAAAAATGATTTGAAAGTGAATTATAGATTCTTTGGAAACAAACAAAAATAGAAAGGTCTAGTGAAGAAATAGAAGTTATGAAGAGAGAACCAAATGATAATTATAGAACTGAAAAATACAATAAAAGAAATAAAAATTCACTGGATGGACTAACCAGTAGGGTGGAGATGGCAAAGGGCAGAATCACTGAAGTCGAGTGTAGAGAGAATAAAAAAGTAATAGAGAAAAATCAATGGCTGGTTTTTAGAAAAGAGCAACAAAAGTGCCAAACCTTTAGCTAGATTGAATTTTTAAAAAGAGAGGCAGCTCAAATAACTAACATCAGAAATAAAAGAGGGTACATTACACCCAATGTTATAGAAAGGATTGTAGGATAATTCTATAAACAATTATTTGCCAACAAACCAGATAAATGACTAGAAACACACAATCTATAAGACTGTAGCATGAAAAAACACAAAAGCTGAACCAACCTATATCCAGCAAGGACACTGAATCAATAATCAAAACCTCCTAACAAAATAAAGTCCAGGACCAGATGTATTCTACCAAATGTTTGACACCAATCCTCTACAAATGCTGAAAAAAGAAAAGAAAAAGAGAAAGAAGAAGGAAGGAAAAGAAAAGAAAAAGGAGAAAAATATCCTTGATAAATATTAACGCAAAATTCTCAAAAAATTACCAGCCAACAAAATTCAATAGCATATTAAAAGGATTGTATCTTATGACCAAGTGGAGTTTATTTTTGGCATGCAAGGATAATTCAACATATGAAAATCAATGTAATACACCATATTAACAGAATGAAGGAAATAACTACATACATGTTCATCTTAGTTGATTCATTTCATAAAAGCTAATGCCCTTTAATGATTTGCAGGATGAAAAGTCTTCTGGAGACCGGCTTCCCAACAATGTGAAAGCACTCAACACTACTGAGCCGGGCGCTTGCAAAAGCTTAGGATGATAACTGTAAAAATAAAAATGTTGGTGCAGATGCGTAGAAAATGGGTCATTGGAAGCCAGATGCAGTGGTGCACACCTGGGATCCCAGCTACTAGGGAGGCTGAGGCAGGAGGATCACGAGCTCCAGGCCAGCCTGGCACCTTAGTGAGGCCCTGGCTCAAATTTAAAAAACAGAAAAGGAAAAAGGGCTGGGTTTGCAACTTAGTGGGAGAGCATCCATGGATTCAATCCCCAGTACAGGGAAGGAAGGAAGGAAGGAAGGAAGGAAGGGAGGGAGGGAGGGAGGGAGGGAGGAAGGAAGGAAGGAAGGAAGGAAGGAAGGAAGGAAGGAAGGGCCCTCATATATAGCTGAAGAAATATAAAATGCCACACACACTCCAAAGAACAGTTCAGCAGTTTCTTATAAAACTAAACATGCGACTACCATATGACCCAGCAATTGCACTTTTGGGCATTTATCCCAGAGAAATGAAAACTTATGTTCACACAAAATTCCGTACATGAGCGTTCCTAACAGCTTTATTTGTAATAAAAGTGAAAACAAGTGAACGGTTGAACACACCAGAGCATCCCCCCACCCTGTAGCACTACTTGGCGATAAAAGAACAAACGATACCGCTACACATAACTTGGATGAATCTCGAGGGCACTGCGCTGAGTGAAAGAAGACAGCCGATCCCACGTGGGTGCAGATTATGCGATTCCATTTATGTCACATTTTTTAAGTGATTAAAATTATAAAAATGGAAAATAATTTAGTGGTTGCCAGGGGTTGGGGAACGGGTATGAAGGGAGGCAGGAGGATGGACTCGCGGGAGGGAAATGTCCTGGATGCTCATCGTGTCCTAGTTGTGATAGTGTCATTATCCCGATTGTGAGATGGCGCCAGAGTTTTTGCGAGATGTGACCCCTGGCAGAAGTGGTGAAGGGTGCAAGGGACTCCATCGATTCTCGCTGACTTCTGCACGTGCCTCTATGATGACCTCAACATAAAAAGGTTCATTTTGAAAAGCCACAGTTACGGGTTATTATGTCTTACAGCTTTGGCGGGCACAGTGTGACAGGCTCTTGCGTGTCTGTCTGCGGCTTGCAGTGGAAGATGTCAAGGCTCAGCGCTGGGACCACCTGATGGTGCGTTCCCTGCCAGATCTAGTGGTTAGTAGATGCTGGCTGGGACTTGCGCTGGGCCTGTCAGTCGGGACACCTGCACATTGCTTCTCCGGGTTGCCTGGACTTCCTTCCAGCCTGGTGACCGTTTTCAAGGACAAGGGAAAAAAAAGCAAACAGAGTTGGAGAGTGGCACCATTTATGACGGCGCCTCAGAAGTCACCCAGCATATCTGTAGGCATGAAGTCTTATCCGGGTACAAGGGGAGGGGATGGAATCCACTTCGTTTTTGTTTTTTTTTTTGCGGTATCGGGGATTGATCGCAGGGGCATTCTACCTCTGCGCTACGTCCCCGGCCCTATTTTTTATACTTTTATTTTGAAACCAGGTCTCACAAAGTTGCGGAGGGCCTCACTAAGGAGAGAGAGAGAGAGAAAGAGAAAGAAAGAGAGAGACAGACAGACAGACAGACAGGGAGAGAGAGAGAAAGAGAGCTGAGGCTGGCCGAGAACCCTGATCCTCCAGTCTCCGCCTCCAAAGTACTGGGATTACAAGCGTGCGCCACCACGCCCGGCCGGAATCTACTTCTTGATGTGAATTGGCAAGGTTCTAGAAGGGTACACATGGTCCTGGCCGCTGTATTCAATGCCACCTTCCACAAACATCGCGGAAGCGCAGAAGCTGCAGGACCTCAGCCCCTCCCTGGACTGCGCTCCCGGGGACAGACTTTGAACCTGGATCAGTGGTCTCGGAACTGGGGGAGACGAACACAAGGTGGGACATGAAGAAATTCACAGAGGACGTGTGACACCAAGTCTGGGGCGGTGTCTGGCGGCGGCTCCTCCTTCTTGGTGAGTCTGGATGCAGCCAGGCCGGGTGGAGCTCCTGCCCACTGTTATCAGCACACGGACAAGAGGAGGCGCAGTGAGGCCAGGGTGCTGAGGTCCTGTGGGAGGCGGCGTCCCCAGAGCTCCCTTAGACCAGAGGATCTTTCATCCCTTTTGCCCTCAGAGAAATGACCTGGGAAATATTGGCCAGAATTTGACAAACAGATCTTTCCTTCTCTCCTTCCATCCACCCCACCTCTGGGACCTGCTACGGAGGATCGAGGGTGTAGGGGACAGAGCTCAGGACAGGTTAGTGGGGGGCGAGTGGACGCCTCACATTCAAAGTGCATGACACCGGGACTAAGCCCATCGAAGCACGGTGCTGAGTGGGCAGGGGCAAGAGGGAGCCCCTCAGGCGTTGGAAGAATGGGGGGCTGATGCCCCACACCTGGGGTCAGGAAAGGAGGGCACTGGAGCTGAGGGCGGAGCCTGGGCAAGGCAGGTCCTGTGGCCCTCAGAAGGCAGCAAGCCCTGAATGAGGACCCTGGATAGGGGCCGCAGCTGCAGGGGCAGAGGGTGGCAGGAACTCCCTTGCTTGGTGTAGACAGACAGCCAGGCAGTGAGTCTCTGCCTGAGGACCAAAGGAACGTCCCAGCCTGTGCACACCTGGTATAGTTTTCTAGAGCTGCTTAACAAATCACCATCAATCGATGGCTGCCTTTGTCTGTTCTCTGTTGCTATAACAAAAATACTGGAGGTGCCGGGCTCCCTGTCACAACCCACTTTTGTGGTGGCATGGGGCTGGCAGAACCTTTAAGAGACGAGGCCTAGTGGGAAGATTGGGTCCGGGGGCTCCGCCCTAATGAGTGGACTAAGGTTATCTCAAGGGAATCCATTGGGTCCCATGGGACTGGACTGGTCACCACAAAAGTGGGTTGTGACAGGGAGCCCGGCACCTCCCCTGAATCCCCCTACCATGTCACTGTGATACCATCCGCCATGAGACCTTCATGGGAGCCTAGCAAATGGTAGTGCCCTGCTCTCGAACCTTCAGAACTATGAGCTGAACAAACCTCTTTTCTTCATAAAGTGGCCAGCCACCAGTATTTTTGTAACCGTTTGTACTGGTTAAAATGCTTATCAAAAGAAGGCTGTCGTGTGCAGAGCTGCAGGGCGCAGGGGGCACACAGGCTCAGCCTCCCATCCTGGGCCAGGCCGGGCTGGAGTGCCGGCTGCGTTGCTGGCTGGCCCAGTGACTGTGGGCAAGTTTCTCGGAACCTCCATGCCTGTTGGCTCGCATGCCAGCAGGGATCCCAGGCAGCTTCCCTGTCCCCGGACACTGGGCTATTATGAGCTTGGCCTGGCTCCTGGCACTCAAGGAGAACCTGACCTTCTCTTCCCTCCCTTCCCTCCTTCTCCTCCTCCTCTTCTCTCCCGCAGGGCGACCGTGGAGGATTTGTGGGGCAGGTTAATGAATCTCTGTTTCTCCAGGTGCCTCACACCAGGGTTCCATGCTCGGACTCCTGAGGCACCCCCTCTCCCTGCACATTAGTCCTCCCTCCCTCCCTCCCCTCCGCGGTCAGGTTCTTCTAAATGCTCTTTTATGGCTGAATATCCAGCACCCTGCCCCCCACGCCCACCCCCACACGCACACACTCTCTCCCAGCCCATGGGCTTGCGTCCCACGTTGGAGAGAAGGCAGGGGACCCGGGCACCTGCCCTCCCTCACCTGGCTTGCTGCCAGCCCGGCTCCCAGGGGGCCAGTCTTCCCTTGTCCCTCGGCCCCTGCCCCTCACCTCCCTCAGAACCCCACTCCTGCAGTTACACCCTAAACACACAAGTTGATTACCATCTCCTTATAAATATCCCACCCTGCTCAGACTTGCTCTGTCTTCAACCTTTAAAACAAACAAAACGAAAGAGCACAGACACCCAGCCTGCCCTCAGGCCATGTTGCCCCCAGAGTCAGTCCAGTCCCCTGCTCCACCCTCTCCACCCCAGGTCCCGCCTCCCCTGCTCCCTCCCTGCCCT
>PVJS01003337.1:0-76482 GCA_004027185.1 Glis glis
GATGGGACATAATGGGGAGCCCGTGTGGCGAGATATTCACCGTCTAGGGTATAAGTTTGTGTAGATCTCTTATATACAGGACGATGGGACATAATGGGGAGCCCGTGTGGTGAGATATTCACCGTCTAGGGTATAAGTTTGTGTAGATCTCTTATATACAGGACGATGGGACATAATGGGGAGCCCGTGTGGCGAGATAATTCACCATCTAGGGAAGAGTGTGCAGGTGTTCCTTGCACTACCCTTTCAACTTTTTGTATGTTTGAAATTTTTCAAAATTAAAAATTGGGAGAAAAAATGACCAGAACTACAGTTCTTTGAAGACTGACTAAAGCTTGGCAACCTAATTGTCTCAATTAGCAAAGCTGAGTAAGGATGAAGTTCCTTCCTTCACTTCCAATGTCTCAAATGGTGCCTACCTCCTAATTCCCGGATTCACGGTTCTTTGTATGTCTTGATGAGCAGCGTTTAGTTAGTGTCTCTGAATCCAAATTTCCCTTCCTTCCTTCCTTCCTTCCTTTTTCCCTCCTTCCTTCCTTCTTTCCGGTGCTGGGGATTGAACCCAGGGGCATTCAACCTCTGAGCTATACCTCAGCCCTATTTTATTTTTTATTTGGAAATAGTCTCACTCAGTTGCTGAGGCTGGCTTTGAACCTGCGATTCTCCTATCTCAGCCTCCCAAGTACTGGGATTACAGGTATGTGCCACCACACATGGCTTGAATTCAAATTTCTGAGAGTAAGTTTAATTACTCTAACTCTGGTTCCAAGTTCAATCTAGTTCTCGACTAATCACCTACACAAATACTCTGTGGTGCCTCTCCCCCTGAGTGGGAGGAGTGCTGAAGATTCCTGCTTGTCAGACTCCCAGGAAGGGTTTGGAGCACAGGGTGGCTCTTAAGCCCTTAACACAAAGGATGATTAGAAACTTGCCAGGAAAAGCAAATGTTCTGAGCGGGCACTCAAGTAAGAGCCTCCGCTGAAGCATTATTCTCCAAAGCAGGATTCGCCACAAAATGCACAGCACCCACTCCAGAGATATGCATACTTATTTATTAATAAATTACATACCTATTTTACTAACTTATAAAGATACACAAAGATATAAATTACTATATGTGAGATAAAAATAAAGAGAAATAGAAGTCCATATATATATATTTTTTTTTTGCGTGGTACCGGGGATTGAACCCAGGGGCGTTCTACCTCAGAGCTAGACCCCCGGCTCTACTTTTTATCCTTTATTTTGAAACCAGGTCTCACAAAGTTGCGGAGGGCCTCACTAAGTAGCTGAGGCTGGCCGTGAACCCGGATCTTCCAGTCTTAGCCTCCCAAGTACTGGGACTACAAGCGTGTGCCACCATGCCCGGCTAGAAGTCCATATATTTTCTGCTGTCCAATGTTTAATGAACTGTTTCATACCCACTTCAGTGGTTTCTGTTCAACACTGGAAATCATTTGTAGGGCATCTACACATATATCTCTTTATTAATACTTAAGGAAATTTTAATTTGATTTTATAAAGCAAAATTTAAAAAGTAGTTGAAATCTTTAGACTCACGTATAGAATGCTTATATGTAGTTTTTAAATAAATAATGTTTCTCTCCCTGATCAATGTCTTAATCTTAATATCGTATGATATTAATACTTAATATCTTAATATTTATGAAAATAAGTAGGTGCTGTAGTTTGCTTCCCTTTCTACTGGCCTTCACTCCTCTCTCTGGCCTCCCATTATTTCATTATACATTATTGTTTTCATTATGTTGTTTGGACTAGTGATCTTCATAATTTTTTGACCATGTACCCATACCTTTCTTTTTTAAACATAGCATATAAATATTATACTTTTTTCTTTTTTTGGTACTGGGGATTGAATCCAGGGGCATTCTATCTCTGAGCTACACCCTGTCATTTTATTTTTTATTTTGAAACAGGGTCTTGCTAAGTAACCGAGAGTCCTGCTAAATTGGTGAGACTGGCCTGGAACCTGTGCTCCTCCTGTCTCCCCCTCCCAAGTACTGGGATTACAGGTGTCACCACTGCACCCAGTTCATATACTTACTTTTAAATTATGCATCACACACAGTATTAACAGATTATGTGTATCATAAAGGTTTCACGAAGAATTTTTTAGGAAGGTGATTAAAAAATAAATATAAGTAGAAATGTTAATAGTTTCCGATTAACATTTTACCTATTAACATATTACCTGTTGTTACCTATTAACATATTACCTAACGTTTTCCTATTAGCATATTACCTGTATTAGATAGGGTTCTTGAGGGAAAGAGAACAAACAGGGTATGTCTATATCTACATATAGACAGGATAGGATTACTATATATATTACACATAATATATGTATAATTCACATAATATATCTAAATATATATGTATGAGCCAGAGATTGATATTAAGGAAAGGAATTGGCTCACATAACTATAGACTGGAAGGCCAAAATCTGAAGGTAGTCTGGCAGGCTGGAGACCCGAGGAAGAGTTGCTGTCGCAGTTCAAGTCTGAAGGCACTTTGTTGGTAGACTTCTCTCTTCCTTGGGGGAGGTCAGTCCTTTTCTTAAGGCCTTCAACCAATTGGATGCGGCCCTCACCCACATTTTGGTTTATAATCTGATTTACTTAAAGTATACTGATTTAAGTGTTAATCTCATCCAGAAAATATTTTCACAGCAGCATCCAGACTTGTAGACCAAATATCTTGGTACCGTGGCTTAGCGAAGTTGACGTGATACATAAAATTAACAATATGCCACCATATCTTTTAGGTTGCCTTGATTTTCATTCATCACAATTTGGGGCCTATCGGTTTGACAAATAGTAATGTTTACTAAGTTATCAATAAGATTTCTTGCCATATCTTTATGCTTTTCCTTGGATTTGTTTATCTTTATTTTTTGCGGTACTGGGGATTGTACGCAGGGGCGTTCTACATCCAAGCTACACCCCCAGCCCTACTTTTTATTCTTTACTTTGAAACAGGGTCTCACTAAGTTGTGGAGGACCTCACTAAGTAGTTGACGCTGGCTGCGAACCTGCGATCCTCCTGTCTCAGCCTCCCAAGAACTGGGACTACAAGCGTGCGCCACCACGCCCAGCTTGTTTATCTTTTCAATGCACAATTTCTCCTGAGGGTGCTTTCAAAATGAGTCATGTGCTTTTGATTATGCTTGAGAATGCCTTTATTATAGTCTCACATTCAAATAATATTTTAGCTGGATATAAAACCTTAGCTTCAAGAAATGTTGTTTTCCATCAACAATTTGAAAACATCATTATCCTCGTGCATCAAGTACTGTTGTTTTTGAGAAGTCTGAAATCAATCTGATTCTTATTCCTATAAAATGATTCCATTTCTCACTAGGAGGGTTTTAGAATTTTCTTTTTGTCTTTACTGTTCTCAAATTTCACCACAGATATTTTAGTTGTATTTTTTCTTGCATTTTATGCGTGTCCTAGTCTCTGTGAGCCCTTTAAGTTTGAGGTCTTACATCTTTCTTTTATTTGTTGTCATTATTTTTCTCCAAATATTTCCTGCTCTGCTTTCCCTACCCCAATCTACTTTAATCTTCCCCTGAGACTTCTGTTATATAGATCTCAACATTTTTACTGCTTTCCTCCATATCTCTTAAATTTATCTTTTATACTTTCTCTCTTTAGTCTTTTCTGATGTTTTTCCATGGAATTCCTTAACCCGACTTTCCGGTTCCCCAATTTGTTCTTTGGTCTATTTATTCTGCTATTCAATTTATTGATTAAATTCTTTATTTCCAACAATATTTTTAATATACAGCATCTTTAATTGGTTTTCCTTCAAATTACTTTTCCTCCTTCATATTTATGATTTTACCCTTGTATCTTCGAGAATTTTTCTTTGCATATTTTAAATTATGTTCTATCTGATCAATTAATTCTGATTTCTCTTATATAAATGGTTTAATTTTTTGTTTTTCACTTACAGTGCTTGTGCGCCTCAGATGAATTATTTTTAGCTCCTAGGAATTCACATTCACTGTGGTGAACCACATACCTAGGTTGGTAATGTGTACGTGGGGGGACAGACAGAAAGCACAGGCCTCAGCTTATGTCCCCCTAGATAAACAGTGGAAGGTCATGAGTAGGGGTGTAGAGTCTCTGGTATTGGAATCACTGCAATTTATCTCAGCCTACACACACACACATATGCATGCCCACACACATACACATATACACATACTTACTCCAGGGGCTCTGCAACTCAGGGAGCCTTCCAGTAAGATCCTGCCAGTGTTCATTTCCCAGGGCTATCTCCCTCTGTTGTAATTATTAGACCTATAGTGGACTGGGAGAGGAGGAGATGCTAAAGTTAAGAATCAATCCTCCAATTATTTCCATTCCTATTTGCTATTTGACAAATATACTAGTTGGATTTAATGAAGGTGTGGGCTGTTCCTACAAATTGTGGGGGAAAATTAGCTCTGGGCAGTAGGGAGAGGAGAGGAGGGCAGTGGACAGAGGCAGTGTAGATGCCTACACGTAAAGAGGTTGGATTTGGGAACCAGCTCCCATGAATTTGTGAACCTTGATTTATTTGCTGTATAGCCTATGATATGTCCTTAAACCTCATTTTCTTCACTTATGAACCTTGATTTATTTGCTGTATAGCCTATGATATGTCCTTAAACCTCATTTTCTTCACTTATAAAGTGGGAATGACATTAGCAATCATGTATACATACATCATAGAGTTATTTTGAAAATTAAAGGATATTTAAAAATAAAAAGCACCTAGAAGAGTGCTTGGTATCAACTATACAATTACCATGATTTTTACAGAATCTCCAAGGTTTCTAATTTAGGGGGCTGAGTGGATTGCAATGCCATGAATATTTATGTATACATCCTGCACAGGCCTACTCCTGTGCCTTGCGTGTTGGAGGAATTCCGTAAAAGTTCATGCAGGACACACCTGAATCTCTGTATTAAACTTCTGAAAGTTCAGTCCTGTCCTCTCATTCAACGTATCGCCTCCTTCTAGTTTACTGTTTCTACTTTAGGACACTTCATGGGATCTGTTAGAAACCAGAAACATCTGATTAATAATACTTATACATTTAATTATACATACATATTAAAATTCTATTATATACGAACAAACAAATTAATTTCGAAGTATTGCTTTTTTCCCCTCCAGTGTTAAATTACTTAAACTCTTTCCAAGCTACTTTGACCTCAGTGCCCTCATCACATGGGGCTGCTTTCTGAGCCCCATCTATTCAAATTATGTGATAACCCAAACTTTTCCAATGTGTGTGTGTGTGTGTGTGTGTGTGTGTATTGAACCCATGGGTGTTCTACCTCTGAGTTACCTCCCCAGCCCTATTTTGTTTTTATTTTTAAATAGGCTTTCGCTAAGTTGCCGAGTCTAGCCTGGAACCTGTGATCCTCCTGTTTCAGCCTCTGTGTTTGATGCTGTCACTAGAAATTTTATCCCATCCCATAAATATACATTTGCATGACTCTAAGAGGTGGATTTTAAAATTCATCAGGTGAGCATTCATTATATTTATTATGCTTATTATATGACCTCTTAGAGTCATTTAAAAAGATTTGAGTGATAAGCATTGTCAAGAAGTAATTAACAACGCCGGATGCAATGGTGTATGCCTGTAATTCCAGTGCTTAGGAGGCTGAGACAAGAGGATCACAGGTTCAAGGCCAGTCTCAGCAATATAGGGAGACCCCCAGCAACTTAGTGAGACCCAGTTTCAAAATAAAAAAACAAAAAGGGCTGGAAGTGTGGAGGTGTATCTTGGAAGTAGAATGCCCCTGGGTTCAATCCCCAGTACAAAAAAAGAAAGAAAAAAGTAATGAATAAATCTGTATTAAATTTCTTTGCCTGTTTTTTAAAAAAAACTAATTTTACCAGATTATTTTAATCTGCACCCTGAACTAGCACCAATTGTGGTCATTCTTAAACTCTTTGGATGTTCAAAATTTAGCAATGGAAACAGTGATCTATAATACTTGGAAAACTTTCTGAGGTATTAAATATGAAGCACTTTTTTCTGATGGGTAACTTTGGGAAAATAACACCCCTCAGTTTATATTTTAGCATATATGGTATTTATTTTTCCTTTATAAGGATAGTGACATTAATTACCTTACTGGGTTGTAATAAAGATTAAATTAGATAATTTAAATAAGGTCTATGCTATGCCATCCAATACATAGAAGGGTTCTAAAAGGTTAATTACTATTGTTATTGATAAGCAATGTGACACTATGTTGTAGATGTTTCCTTCCACTGCTATAACCGGGAGAACAAGATGAGAGGGCCTTGGAATTCTCCTTTTCTTTTCTTTCCAGCTGTGGATTAGATACCAGGATTGTTTTTTACCATGCGACCTTCCTCAAAGCCTTCCAATGATTTGCTGGGGTCCATAATGCATCATGGCTGTGACCTCCAGTCGCATCTGTCTGCTTGTATCCCATTAGGAAACTGTAAACACTGGGCCACTTTCTTGCTCATCTTGCTATATTTGGACAGCTACATTTCTTAAGTCATAGTTGCTGCCAGCAGACATCTTGGACTTCTCATACAACCCAGGATCAGAATCCTAAATAGGACTCTTCAACATGAAATAGTCTTGCCTCCTCCTGAAAATGTATGGGCAAAATTGAACTAGATAACAATGACTTCAGAAGATATTTTTGTTAAGATTTTTCAAAGCACATATAAAGAGAGATAACAGCCCTCAAACCTCCTTGGTGATAACAGTAGTAGCAGAATCATTATTTCAGTACCTCTGTTAGGGGGAAAATATCTACGTCACCCTATTGGTCTCCCTATTTTTATCCTGAAACTTTGGGAAAAAAAAACTGGCCGGTTACAAGAATAACAGCCAACTTGGCAATTTCCCCATAACTGTTATCTTCTTCATCCTATAAATTTAAAGATCAATTTGAGAGCAACTTATGTTGCAGTGTGATTCAAGTAAGTGCGATTATTAGGGTGAATCAGGAGAACCTGACAATGTGATTTCTTGTCACATTAAAGGAAGTACTATCCTTATGCTGTATAGAATGAAGGGTACTTTAAGGCAATTTGGCTCAAGTTCGGAGAACATTTCACTATCAAAATGGATTTTAGTTTGACATGGACAGCAGGCAGACAGATGTGTAGTAAATAGCATATGCAGCATACAAAAGTTAATTTTTCACGACCAGTAAGATATAAATATAGTAATGTTCCTCACTTTAAAGTGTCATTTACATCAGCCAGAAATGTGATCTACCAGGGGTGGAATCGCAGCCTGTCAGTAGGACCGCCTTGGGGCCCTTCCTTCTGAGTGGTCAAGTAAGGTGGTGGATTCCTTCCTCTGAGCATGAGCTTCAACCCAACTGTCTAAGCAACGTTTACGTTTGGTTGTCTTGAAAGCACCTTTGACTCATTATTCTGTCTCTCAAGCTTGGTCCTTTCTCTAGATTACCCATCTTTGTAAATGGTACCATCAGCCAATTAGTGAAATGAAGAAAAAATCCAGGAATCATCCAGACACCTCCTTCTTCCTTATCCCTTATAGAATTCATCTTACCACCCACAGAACAGTCTATTTTGATTCCTCTTCACTGTGACCATCTAAGTCACCATCAGAAGATCACCACAGTGATCTTGTGTTTTAAAATGTGCCTGGGCTGGGTGTGGTGGTGCACGCCTGTAATCCCAGTACTTGGGAAGCTGAGATAGGAGGATCACAGGTTTGAGGCCAGCCTCAGCAACTTAGAAAGGTCCTTGACAATTTAGTGAGACTCTATTTCAAAATAAAAAATAAAATAGGGCTGAGGGTGTAGCTCAGAGGTAGAATGTCCCTGCGTTCAATCCCCAGTACTAGTAAATAAATAAATATAAAGTGCACCTGGGATTTAATATAATCAGGTACGATGAGACACATTAACATAGAAATGATTCCATGAAGGAAGAAGCTTCTGCTCCCAGATGCCACGCAGGGTGCCATACAGGAGAAAATGTGGGTGAGAGACTTCTTTGCGGTTTCCATGGGAAAGAAGGGCATGGCAGGGTAAGGACTGGCTAGTGTGGGTGATCCTGGCAGGCTCTGGAGCACAGCTGCCATCCCTGGTTGTCTAGTATCTGCCCTGGGTGATCAGGGTAAGTGAACAGTGGTCCAGAGAGTAAGATCTAGATAAAGGAGGTAGTAAGGGGTATGGGCTTTGGACTGGTTAGTTTGCATATGAAAACCAGAAATTGACTAGTAACTACATAATTGGTTAGCCCAGGAAGGGGCAGTCTTTCCAGGATCAGCAAGGTCCCCCATGTTAAGACATTGGAAATGCAAGGTTAATATTCCTTTTAACTGATCTCATCCATTCTCTGAAAAAGGGAGGGAGGGAGGGAGGGAGGGAGGGAGAGAGAGAGAGAGATAGATGATAGATGATGGATAGATGATAGATGAGAAACCAGGGAAAGTACAGATCTGAAAACATTTCTTCTCAGTCCCTATTCCATCAGTAGCTTCTGATTGCTCTTCCAAGAAGGTCCGGAATGGCTGGTCCCTGTCTACCTGTTGGGCCTTGTCTTGCATCTTCTTCCCTTTATGAGCCACACTAGCTTACTTTCAGTTTTTTAAGTCCATCACGTTCCCTCTCTGGGCCTTGACACATGCTGTTCTCTCTGAGGGAAACTGTCCCATTTCCTTATCCCCTTTATGGTCCATAAACACACGGAGCCATCCACTTATGCATCACTTCCTCAGGGAGCTTCTCCCCCAGACCAGGACATGTCTAAGATCTCATTTTAGGCTCTGCCTTTAAAAAACTGCTAAAGGTAATGCATAATGGCTCTGAGTGATGTGTTATTGGAAGTGATGGGCGCCATACCAAACTGTCTCTCCTGGGTATCATGTGTCATGGCAATAAGACATGTGACGTGATTTGAAACATGAAGGAAATAGATTCTGAAAAAGCATAAATACATGGACATTTTTTCCTTTCTCATAAGGATCATCTGAAAATGGCTCTTGTGGCCAATGGCATGTTCTATGGCTGGCTCTCCAGGGAAGACAGAAGAAAGGTGGTTTGTCTTAAAAGCTTTTTAGCTTGTGTATAGACTGGGAAATTTGACTTGCTTTTCTTTTAATGACTCTTTATTAAAATTTAATTATAAAAAGATGACACAATATTAACTTTCTCCAGATGTTTATTATTAGGAAAGGATCCTAAAAAAGCAAGCATCTACACACGGGCTTAGTTAAAATTAGACCTGAAGCCAGGCATGGTGGCACGCTCCTGTAATCCCAGTATTTGGGAGGCTGAGACAGGAGGATTGTAGGTTTGAGGCCAGCCTCCGAAATTTAGCAAGACCCTCAGCAACCATGCTTCAAAGTAAAAAATAAAAAGGGTTGTGGTGTAGCTCGAAGATAAAATGCCTCTGGGTCCAATCCCCAGTATCAAACAAACAAAAATACTAAGATAAAATAAAATTAGACCTGAGTTCTGCATACCCTATGAAGAATACTCAGATTTCAAACTTAAAGATGGAGGATGTCAAATAAGTCAGTTAATGTAACTAAAGTGCCACAGACCTGGGCGGACAATTCCCTGTCGAGAAGGCTCCACTATCCTAACAGGAGATGTCAAAGCTCTCAGCTTCATATCATTTCTGAAAGCAGAATGGATTTTAAAAGTCCTTTTTAAAAATAGTATAACTCCCCACTTCCTACTTCTTCACTTTTCTTTCTCTGGGGCTGTTTTCCCCTTGAGGTTAGTAGGGACAATAAAAAAGAATGTGGTCACATAAAGGAGAGAATTGCCCCAGTTAACTAGATCAGATGTTACACCTGGGTGGTCACTGTGGCTGAGGCATATATTGGATCTGCAGAATACTGTTGTTTGCCTACAAAGATATAAAGGCTTAAAAAATAGTTTGCAGGCTTTTGGGATCTGCGGCGACCAGAGACCAACTCCAGCAAAGAAGCAGCAGAACCTTGTTGAGTCAGTGACTACAAACCATCATCAAAAGCATTCGCACTCTTCTCTCCACATTCGAATATACCTCAAGACATGACTCCCCAGACGGCCCAGCCAGACCACGCAACAAAGTCCTGTGTCTACCGCTGAACTGTTCTCTGAGACCATGAGTTAACAAACTGTCCCAGCGGGATCCTGCCCTGCATGGCCACAGGGACTTGCATGGCAACGAACAGAACCATGGGGTCTGTGAGTTTGCAAATCACTCCTTCAGAGTCGGACACAGCAGAAGTCTGAATTAGCAGACAGCCCCTTAGGGACATTCAGGTGGGAGGGACCTAGAGTTGGCAGTTTGCTGAGCCCTTGCAGGGTCTCCAGCAATCACCACAAGACTTCCAGCTGTGGTGTCTGTGGGGTGAAATAACTCAGCCAACCGAGTTGTAGGCTCAGAAAGCTATAAACGTGTACCCAGCTATGTTTGGGTGCTATAAGCACCAAGGCCAGAAGCCAACAAGGTCTCACATTATCACAGCTGCACAGAGCAGCAGCAGTATCCCTTGGGCTAAATAACTGAGAACAGGCTCAGAATGGTACCATCTCTTCCTGCTGGAGTTTGTGTGCTGAAAGCAGGGAGGCCAGGGGTTTGCGTGACCACAGCTACAGACTGAGAACTCAATACTCTCTCCACCAGCAGAGTTTGTGCCTGACATTCATGCATGCCAGTGACTGACAGCACTCCATATGATCGTAACCAGCAGATCAGCGGTGGTGTCCCTGGGCCATCAAAGCTTAGCGAGCCGGACTGCAAGCTTGGGATACAGCAATCTCTGGCCCTGCTGAGCTTAGGTCCAGTGGCCACAAGAGGCCACAGGTCAGTGCTCTGCAGTTTTACAGGTTCACAACCAGAAGATCAGTAATGGGGTCTGTGGAGCATTAAATCCCAACCAGCAGGCTGCAGGCTCTGAATAGAACATAATAGTCTCTGGCCCTTAGGACCTGGAGATCACAGCTGCCTGCAATCAGAGACTCATGTTTGCCTGCACTAATAACTGTGTCTTGTTAAAGAGGCTCTGGGAACAAACTCAAAAGTTTGATTATATGAGACAGATTTGTAGAGGCAAATATATACTCCCAGCATAGACTCTATTATAAACAGATAACAAATAGACACAAGACTCACACACAAAAAGGAAGAAGATGGCAAGACAATAGAAACACAAACCTGAGAACTCTGAAAACATGAGAATAAAGAACAGTGAGGAAACAACAAACTCCCACAATTCAACAACAAGGGAGATCACCAATACTGAGCTGCAGGAAATGCCAGAAAGAAAATTTTGGGGAAGAAAGATGGTGACATAGAGGGAGACAGCAGGATTCAGTCATTCTGAGACTCGGAATCCAATCACTGGGAAGACTGCTTCTTGACAAGGGAAGAAAAGCAGCAAAAAACCTCAACAAAACAACATAAGTTGAAAAGCGGCAGAATCAGAACTAGAAGAAAGAGCAGAGGACTGTAAAGAGCTCCATGCATCTCACCTGTTGAACAGAGAGTGGAGGCAGGGGCGCCATCTTGGCCAGGATGTGCTGGGGCTGGTGGCCGCTGACACCACAGCTCCCAGAGACCTCCAGCAAGGAAACAGTGGATTGTTGTAAGGCTGGCGACTACATACTATCAGCAAAAGCAGTTGGCATTTCACTCCACACTCGACAGGGACCTGGCTGCTCTGAACCCATCTCTTCCAGTGATTCGGAGTGGCGCTCATCAAGATCATAAATTAACAAGCCGTCCCAGTGGGAGACCGCCCTGTGTGGCCACAGGGACTTACATGGCAAGGAAATAGACTTGCAAGTGTCTAAGAATTTGCAAATCACCCCTGCGGAGGTGGGGGTGGGGGCTACTGTCAGATACAGTGTAAACATGAATTAGCAGATAGCCCCTAGAGACATTTGGGTGGGAGGGACCTGCAGCCTGCAGTTCACCGAGCCCTCCTAGGGACTCCAGGGATCACCACAGGACACCCAGCCGTGGTGTCTGGGGGGAAATAACTCAGCCTGCCGCAGTACAGGCTTGGAAAGCATAAACTTGTGCCTGGCCATGTTTGGGTGCTACAAAGACCAAAGCCAGAGGCCACAAGGGCTCACATGATTGCAGATGCCCAGAGCAGGGGCTAAAAAAAAACCCTGAGCCACCCAAGCCCCAGGCTTAGAACTGTACAATCTCTCCCTGCCAGACCTTAGGCCTTGGGCAGAGAGGTGGTGGTGCCATCTTGGCCAGGCCGCACTGGTGCCATCTTGGCCAGGTTGCACCTGGAGGCCAGGAGGCCAGAGGCCCGGCAGAGTTTCACTTGATCATAGCTACATGCTGGGAACGCAACACTCTCTCCACCAGCAGAGTTTGTGCCTGGCATGCATGCATGCTAGTGACTGACAGTACCTCATGTAATCTTAACAAGAGGATCAGGACAATGTCTCAGGGGCCAGCAAAGCTCAGCTAGCTGGTCCACAAGCTCGGAACATAGCAATCATGGTTCTGCTGCGCCTAAACCCACTGGCCACAGAAGCTGGAAGTCAGTGCTCTGCAGTATCATGGGATCACAATCAGCAGAGCAGTAGTGGTGGCTGTGGGGAACTAAAACCCAACCAGCAGGCTTCAGGCTCTGAGCAGAACATCATAGTCTCTGGCCCAGCGGAGTTTGGGCATGGAGAGTACTGTGGCCTGCAGTCAATCAGAGACTCCTTTTTACCTGCACTAAAAACTATATCTAGTTAAAGAGGCTCTGGGGGACAAACTCAAAAGATTGATTATATGATTCAGATTGGTAGATGCAAATATATACCCCCAGCATAGACCTTATTATAAAGGGATAACAAATAGACACAGGACTCAAACAAAAAGAGGAAGAAGATGCCGAGACAACACTAACAAAACTGATTACACTGAAAATATGAGAATGAGGAACAGAGAGGAAACAATAAACTCCCACAACTCAACAACAAGGCAGATCACCAATACTGATCTGCAGGAAATGCAAGAAGTAGAATTCCAAATTTTGATCTTCAATATGATGAAAGGCCTCAAAGGAAGTATATAGGAAATGAAGGAGGAACTTGAGGCTCTAAGAAAGAACCAGAAAGAGACTTTGAACGAAATGAACAAGTCAATAAATGAATTGAAGACCACAATAGAAACCAACTCTGGCAGGCTAGACCACATGGAAAACAGGCTATCACTCTTGGAAGACAGTTCATTCAAAACTGAAAACACAGTCAACAATATACAGAACACATTACAACACAACCTAAACATTCAAGAAATATGGACAATACAAAATGTCCTAACTTACAGATAAAAGGCATTGAAGAAAGTCTAGAAGCACAGACCAAGGGTATCAGAAACCTCTTCAAAGAAATAATTTCAGAGAATTTTCCAAACGGAGAAAAAGACTTGGACATTCACTTACAGGAGACATTCAGAACACCAGGAAGACAAGATCGAAGAAGGACTTTCCCACACCATATAATAATCAAAATGACTAACATAGAGGCCAAGGAAAGAATCTTAAATGCATCTGGAACAAAAGAATGGGTGACATTCTGGGGCAAAACAATAATAATCACACCAGATTTCTCAACCCAAGTCATGAGAGCCAGGAGGGGCTATTAGGATGTACTCCAGACCCTGAAAGAAAACAACTTCCAACCAAGACTGCTATACCCAGCAAAGATATCATTCAAAATTGATGGAGAAAGAAAAATGTTCCAAGATAAGCAGAAACTAAAGGAAGTCATAATTATCAAGCCTGCACTAGAGAAAGTACTTAAAGAAATAAAACACAAAGAACAAAAAAGAAGCAAACACCAGAACCAGAGGAGGGGTGAACTCCACCAGATGGGCAACTAAGTGAAGGACAAATAACACTGTATCAAACAGAAAATATAACTCAAAATGACAGGAAATGAAAATCATCTCTCAATAATAACACTGAATGTCAAAGGTCTAAACTCCCCAATTAAAAGGCATAGACTGGCAATGTGGATTAAAGAACATAATCCAACTATATGCTGCTTGCCAGAAACTCACCTTACAAGCAAAGATATCCATAGGCTAAAGGCAAAAGGATGGAAAAAGATATACCATGCAAATGGAGACCAAAAATAAGCAGGGGTAGCAATGCTCACATCCAACAAAGACTTTAAGGTAAAACATATCAGAAGAGACATAGCGGGTCACTTCTTATTAATAAAAGGAAAAATCCAACAAGAAGATGTAATGATAGTAAACATTTATGTCACAAATGTGGGTGTACCCACTTTTATAAAACAAACTCTCCAGGACATCAGGTCTCAAACAGACCCAAATACAATAATAAAAAGAGAAAGATGAGTAAAGACTCTTCAGACCTAAAGAACATTACAAACCAAATGGATCTAATAGACATATACAGAATATTCCAACCAACTACAGCTGAATGCACATTCTTCTCAGCTGCTTATGGAACCTACTCCAAAACAAACCACATTCTGGGCCACAAAGCAAGTACCAGCAAATTAAAAAAAAGTAATATAATTCCTTGCATCTTTTCAGATCATAATGGAATGAAACTAGAAATTAACAGGGAGACCAAAAGAAATTACATAAATACATGGAGACTGAATGATACACTCTTTTTTTTTTTTTGCGGTACCGGGGATTGAACCCAGGGGCGTTCTACCTCCGCGCTACACCCCCGGCCCTATTTTTTTATACTTTATTTTGAAATTGGGTCTCATGAAGTTGCAGAAGGCCTCACTAAGTATAGAGAAAGAGAGAGAGAGAGAGGGAGAGAGAGAGAGAGAGAGCTGAGGCTAGCCACGAACCCGGATCCTCCAGTTTCCGCCTCCCAGAGTACTGGGATTACAAGCGTGCACCACCACGCCCGGCCTGAATGATACACTCTTAAATGAGGACTGGATCAGAGAAGAAATAAAGGGAGAAATTAAAAAATTCCTAGAATTAAATGAAAATAGGGACATAACACATCAAAATCTATGGGACCCTTTGAAGGCTGTTTTAAGAGGAAAATTTATAGTATTGAGTGCCCACATAAGAAAAATATAAAGTCACCAAGCAAACAACCTGGAGAAACAGGAAGAGTCTAATCCCCAAGCCAGTAGAAGGCAGGAGATAATTAAAATGAGGGCAGAAACCAATGAAATAGAGAACAACAACAACAAAAATACAAAAGATCAAGAAGACAAAAAGCTGGTTCTTTGAAAAGATTGACAAACCCTTAGCCAAACTAACCAAAAGAAAGAATCAACCCAAATTATTTAAATCAGAAATGAAAAAGGAGACATCACCTGAGGAGGATACACAGGACAGAAGGGCGGCAGAGTAGCCAATCCGCCTGCCATTTCCTTGTGCAGCCTGAAGATGAGGCCCCCCACTCCCTGCGATGCCCCCCAGCATGTCCCTGTGTCCCTCAAGCCCAGCCCCTGCACGAGAAACCACATGGGGGAGCCCGAGAGCCGCAAGTCCTGCCAGGACACACCTGAACCTAGCTCGCTCTCCAGTGGACCACCCCATGGCCTCTGTGCACCTGCCAACCGGCGGGGCTGGAGGAAGGTCACCAGGACCACTGTGAACTGGCTCTGCAGTACTCCTGAGTGACAGTCCCCAAGAAAGGCCCTGCCTTCCATAACAAAGTGTCCCCAGTGAAAGCAGGCCGGAAGCGCTCGGGATTCTTCAGAAGGAAAGTTGCGCTGATGAGGACACGGGACAGCTGAGGAAGTACAAACCAAGTAGGTGGGGCAGGCTAGCATTTTCCTTACCATGTGCTTTTTTATGTCATTTCCAATCGACATGTCAATTTGCGCCTCTATGGGGTACAGTGTGATGTTTAGATTAATCTAGACACCATGTGATTATTAGCTCTTGCTAACTAACATATCTCTCAGCTAGGTGGGTTCCGATGTCGTAGTTGGACATCGGCCAGACCTGGACTGAAACAGCTCCAGGTGGGAGAAGCTCAAGCTGCCTCTGGCTTTTCCATGCGGATTCCTATCACCAGGGCGCCTGGAATCGCCTAGGGATGAGGGGACCTCTGCTCTCACATGGGAGAAACCTTAGAGACTGTTTCCTGGGATGCTTTCTCTGCCCTGAGATGGTGCCGAATCCATGTTAGCTTGTCATGAATCTTGTAATAAAACTGATGTTGCTGAGGGATCACAGATCATTTGTTTTGCATCCTCCTTGCACAGAATCGGGGCTGGGCACACTTTAGTTTGAGCAGTGGGAAGTAATGGAGCTCTGGAAGTTAATCCATAAACCTAAAGGGAAAAGTCCCCCAATAGCAATAAATAATTCAAAGTGTGTCAGAAGGGAGTGGGCTCTGAGCTGCCTGTGGGATAGGAAAGCCGAGTGTGACAAATAGTGACACTGATGTTACCTGGTTACGATTCTCAGAAGGACCAACAGGAACGTTAGATGCTATAGGTGCATCTTCGTTCTGCTGACACATCCACACTAGCATAAGGAAGAGTCCTGTGGAGCAGACTGGGGGTGTCTGGGAAGTGGTGGGGTGCAGTCCCCAGAGTAACTGAGGGGACACTTTACTGTGTTAAAGGACAAGACCCCAAAGCTGAAGGAGAAGGGTTAAAAAGTTAGTTCCCCAAAAAAGATTGCTTAGCTGGTTCTTAAAAAAATGTTTACCCAACCCTGATGTCCTAAAATGATATATATATATTTCTGCATACTAGCTAATCGGCTAACCGCAAAAATCCGCTTCTGTAATTTATGCTTGGTTGCAAAATCAACTCCCCCCAAACCTCCTGCGAGCGGCAACAGCCTATAAAGTGTGCAAGTTTCAAAGTGAAAGCACTGCTCTCTACTCAGGGTGCTGAGTGGAGTTGTAGTCGCTGCGGCTAATAAATCCTTTGCCTCTTAACCGGTGGTTTTTGGGTCCCTGTCTTGTGGATAGAGACAACAACTGCTGCTCAGTTCTTTCACTGTACCATGGTGAATTTTCTCCTTTGTGGAGCAATGACACAGGGTGTCATTGCTCTAGGAGAGGATGTGTGACAAGAGACAGCAGCCTGCCGGGCTGGACAGTGGCTGGAAGGGGCAGTTTCCTAAGGCAAGTTCTGGTTCCCAGATTTCCATCTCAGGCTGTGAATGTGTGGTCAAAGAAGCCATCAGGGAGCAGCATCCTAGTTCTTAGGACCCTCGATACACCTTGACAGGCGACAGTGGCCCTGGCATGGCCTCACCTGTCCCTGGACTCTCATCCATGACCTTGTAAGTGGCCCTGCAGTGCCTCCCACAAGAGCAGGGAAAGGTTGCTTTGTCTCATTGATGGGGCTGGGCTGATGTAATGACAATACAGAGACTTCAAATCCTCTTAAGTGATTTGGGGAGCGGGTACTGGGGATTGAATACAGTGGCATTCTACCTCGGAGCTACACCCCCAGCCCCATTCTTAACTTTTATTATTTTTTTTAAATTTTGAAACAGGGTTTCACTAGGTTTCTGCAGTCTTGCTGTATTGCTGAGGCTGCCCTCAAACCCGTGATCGCCTGTCTCATCCTCCCAAGTTCTGAAATTATAGGTGTGTGGCACCATACCAAGCTTTGAGCTATTTTTTTGACTTCTGGTTCTACTGCCATTCCACAATAAGATCCCCTCAGCGTGGCAGAGGTTCCAATGAAAAAGATCTGGGGTGCAGTTCAGGCATCTGTATTTGTTAAATACTAACCACGAGCAATTTGATGACCTGTTAGTTCAAAGGACTAGAAAGTAAAACATACTATAGATGCATTTTGTCCGGTTCTTTTAAGTTCCCTCGATCAGCTGAACATCTAGAGAACACCTTCTCCTCTGATGATGACTGTGATGGAGTTGTGACTGTGTAATTGTGAACTAAGGTCATTGTGGTGAGCTTCATCAAGTCAAAGTATTCCACTTTAAAACTTCTTTAATTTGAAAATGTTTTGCTATTGTTTGTTGAAGTTGTTGTTTTCATGGAATGATGGTGATGGCTGGTTAGCTATGCCCCCCCCCATCCCTTGGGAAAATTAAAAGTTCGAAATCTTATGTCTGTTCTTAGTACAGGGGTAAAATGCAGAATTTTCACAGTATGAGCATCTGACAGCTGGGCACAGTGGTGCATGCCTATAATCCCAGCTACTGGGGGAGGAAGTATGGTTGGGGCAGGAGGATCACAAGTTCGAGGCCAGCCTGAGCAATTTAGCAAGAACCTGTCTCAAAAAATAAATAAATAAATAAATAAATAAAAAGGGCTGTGGAGCCAGATGTGGTGGCGCATGCCTGTAACCCCAGGATTTGGGAAGCTGAGATAGGAGGATCGCAGGTTTGTGGCCAGCCTCAGCAATTTAGCATGATTCCTCAGGAACTTAGTGAGACCCTGTTTTCAAATAAAAAATAAAATAGGGCTGGGGGTATAGCTCTGAGGTAGAGTGCCTCTGGGTTCAACCTCCAGTACCCCAAATAAATAAATGAATAAATAAATAAATAAATAAATAAATAAAAGGGCTGGGGGTGTAGCTCAGTGGTAGAGCGCCACTAGCTCCTATTTCTGATACTGTAAACAAAGCAAAACAAACAAACAAACCTAGGGAAACATCTTTACAATCTACTAATTTCCTTCAATGTGGATCAATCAGAGAAGAGGAGAAATATTAGCTGCGAATTAAACCAACCTATAGTCAAGGGTCTTTCCCAGTGGTTGATATTTTAAGCAAAAAATGCCTTGAACAAACCCATACCCATCAGGTGCTATTTTTTAGGGCTATATTTTTTCATCAATCTTTGTTGTGAACTACTTCCTAAGGCTGTGAGATTGCTCTGCAGAAATCAAAGATGGATAAACTAGGTTTTAGCTAAGCAAATAGTGTTTACAACAAACCATAACTAATCATATAAAAATGTTTTAAAAATCACCCTTCCTAATAATGTTATGAGGTGTGCTAAAACAAGAAGCAGTTAATTCCTCTTTCTGAGATCTCTGGTTGATTCTCGAAATAATAGTAACTTATCCGATATATGTTCAATATTAAAATAAAAAAGATAGCAACGCCTTTACAAATCCACAGTGCTGCAAAATTGAGACAAATCGTACTAGTTGGTGGTGAATTGATTGCTGTGTTGTGGTTTGAAGGGGCCCTCACTGTGGTGGGGAAGTGGGCATGGTGCACAGGGACAGGCCTGGGTCAGTCATGGCTTTGCCCTGGTCACCTATGTGACTTTGGATAAGTCATTGAGTCCTTCCAGACTTTAGTCTGTAGACGGAAGGATTCAGATGAGGTAGTTTTTAAGTACTTTACCAGATGTGAAATTCTGATATTATTTACATCCATGTAAAAACATCTCCAGATAAAAAGATAGATAAAAAAATGAGTTGAGTTTGGCCTCACCAGTTTCTTGGTAACTTTACCCTTGATCTTTTTAATCCAGAACTTAAAAAATATATAGAGAGATCCCTTTTTCCCAAAAGGGCTGCTTCAAAAAAATTCCTATTATCTAGGTTTTACTTTAGGGTGATATTAAAGTTATTTTTACCCTTTTAAAGTAGATTGTTTTAAAGTAGATTCAGGAGAAATATGTTGACTTATAATTAAAATGAACTACATCTAAATACTAAGTGCCCTGACTTTAAAAGGTCATTAAATCTTCCCTTTAAATGATAAGAAAAGCCAACTCAATTAAGACACAGTAGTCCTTGATTTTTCCCCATTTACTCTTACGTGCATGTGTGGGGGTAGGGGGCGGCGAGCAAAAGAGGTTTGTACACAATCTTGTTCTCTTCCAACACTTTTTTATTCACATTCATTATTATATAGGAATTATCTGAAATCTGAACATGTTGCTCAGATGAAACCTTGCTATCCTGTTTTGAGATTGGGAGATTGAAGCACAGAAGTGTTAATTAACTTTCTCAAGGTCACACAGAAAATTTTAATTAGGGCCTGGATTAGATTGTAGGTTTCCTGACAAACAGGATGTTCTTTCACAGTGTCAGTTTAGATTTCCCATTCTGTTGAAGGACTCGGGGCTCTTAGGAAATGCATCATTAATAATCACAGCATCTCCGGACATGGGCACAGGTGGCCTTCCCAGGTAAGAGATGACAGGTTTTAGATAGGAATTTGGGGTGCTCGGAGCCTAAATTCATAGGAAATAAACTAAGGTGTGAATCTCGCCTGGGCCCTACCACTGGGATTCCATTTTTCCCCCTGCACTGACCGCTCCAGATGACCATCAAACATTTGTTTTTAATTTAGTGCTGTCCCTGAGACTAACAGACAAGGGTATAAAGACCTTGCCTCTTTTGTTTTTATTTTTTGTTTGTTTGCGTAGTAAAAGCAGATTCCAGTGTTATTTGCAAGAACTCCTTCGAACGGTACTGCACAAATCATATTCAAACAAGTTTCTCCAACCCTAATTAGAATATTGTTTTATTACACTGCACATTTCCTAAATCTCACACTAATTAAACGTATATTGTACTTCATTATTATGACAAAAACTATCTCTGTTCAGGATTTATGGCTGTGTACTGCAGTGGTTGACGACTATATCAGCATTTCAATTTCAAATGCATTTTGGAGATTTAGAGCTTTATCTGGAAAATTAATTGCAGCTGAAAACTTGGCTGTTCTTACACAGACCAGCCTGGGGGCCCGGCCCAAGTAGCTCCAGGCTCCTTTATCTGGAACAGCTGCCAGGGGAAGGGGAGTGGAAGGGGGGAAGTAGACGGAGGATGGACGGGAGAGAGCGCAGTGTCCTCTGTCTTGGAGCCTTCCAGCCAGTCACGGGAATGCATCTGGAGGGGAGAGGAGCATTCCTTTGCCTAATGAGCCTGGTGAGTGGACAGAGGCCGGTCCAGCACTCCTTAGCAAGCCAGCCAGGTGTTTACCCACTCTCAGTCCTGGCATCCCCTCTCCTTTATTATCTTTAAAGCAAAGATTTCAGGGTTTCACTTTTATTTGATCTTAGCTGCAGGCTTCAAGATCTGCATATATTTGTTGGCATAGAAGTAGCTGGGTGACCCTTGAAGGCAATTGGACTTTTTTCTGCTCACTTGTTCCCTTGACTTTTCCAAAGGGAGAAGAGGTGGCATTAAGGGACAGCGTCTCTGGCTAGTGGCCTTAGAACCCTAGTATCTGACGTTTCGCCTTCGTGAAATTCTGTTGAGCTCTGCCAGAAGGGTGAAAGAGCAGTTTTCCCAAGAAATAACCAGCAGTGTTTGTATGTTATTGTTTTTACTAGTTTATCAGGAATGTCTTAGGAGTAGACTAGGAACTCTTTTGGCTTATCCTGAAGACTGAAAAGCAAAGCAAAGGTCCCTGGTAAGTTTAGGGGCCATTTGGTTGCAAAGAGCAGAAACCAAAGCACATTTGCATGAGTGAATGAACCCAAGAGTCGAGCCGCATGAGTGTTTGGAATTGCAGCCTGCGAAGTCTTCAGGAACTGACTTCTGTCCTTTTCACCGCTCTTTCTTACCCATACTTAATTTTTTCTCAGTCTCTTCACAGAGTATTTAATTTCTATCCTTTTAGGATCTCTGCTTCACCCTCTGTTTCTCATCCATCCTCCCTAAACTATCCCGGCCTTGATAGTCTATATGACTCTCCAGTTCCTGCAACTACTACTAATTACTACAGTTTTGCTGTCTCTGTTTAAATTAAATATAATTTATATTGAATTGACTCAGTATGGGTCAGGTACCTGGCCCATATAGAATCTGTTTTGGTGAGCCCACTGGCACCTTGACCCCTAGATACATCACTTTTGCAGAGTTTGTGAGAACAACATTGTCCAAGAAGGAGAGGGTTGGCTGGGCATCTAGGCACCATCCTGACTGTGATATGGTAGGACCCAAGGTGACACCCACATACATATATGCAAGTATATATGTGTATATGTGGACACAGCTTAATGACAAGTATTATTTGTGAAAATTGGTCAATGTAAAATAGTTTAATTCAATGGCTCTTAAACATTAGACCACATAAATATTCTTGGAAAGCCTATCGAAAATGCAGATGTGCCTGGCATGGTGGAATACGCCTGTGATCCCAGTACTTGGGAGGCTGAAACAGGAGGATCGCAGGTTCAAGGCCAACCTCAACCTAGCAAGACCCTCAACAACTTTGTGAGACCCTGTTTCAAAATAAAAGGGGGAGGGGGCTGGGGGTGTAGCTTGAAGGTAGAATGTTCCTGAGTTCAATCCCTAGTACCATAAATAAATACATTAATAAATAAAAGTGCAGATGGCCAGGGCTCCCTTCAGAGACTCTGACCAAGTGATGGGAGACAAGTAGGAATCCCTCCTCCTCCTCCTCTTCCTCTCCTCCTCTTGTGGTTCTAGGGATTGAACCCAGAGACATTCTACCTCCAAACTACACTTCCAGTCCTTAATTTTTTTTTAAGCAGGTCTTGTTAGGTTGCTGAGAGTTTTGCCAGGTTGGCTAGGTTGATCTCAAACCTGTGATCCTTCCAAGTACTGGGATTACTCCCACTATACCTGCAGTAATCTCTACTTCTGAAAGCCTTCAGGTGTGTCTGATGAAAGCAGTCCACATACCACCTTCTGAGAAACACGGGATTTCTCAGCCGAGTATCAAAGTGTGTTCAGGTGCAAGAAACCATCAGTGGAGAATTTCTTTGATGACACTTAGCAAATGAGGACCCCGACTTCCCAACAGTGTCTGGAAGCGGTTAGGTAGCAAGGATGAAGTGCCTCCTACACCCGACCTGCGACTGGCATTTGGTGATGTCCCTGTACAGACAGTTCAGAAGCCTATTCAGAGACACCCCCCCCCCGCCGAAGTGTTTTCATCTCACTAGATGTGGTTCCAGTCGTCTGAAAAATAAAAGATAATTAATAAATAACACTGTCACACTAATAATGCCATCCCAGTTGGCACTACAGTGATATACGCCAGAATTGACTACACGAGCTGGCTGGTGAGGGTTGACCCCAAACTGCAGGGAGGGACATAAAAGGGGTTTCGGTGCCATTATTCCTACCTCACAGGAGCCTCATCACACAAGATAAGTTAATTTCTTCCATGCCTGTTTCCAGGGTTTCACACCTTGCTGGAAATACTAATTTTAAAGAGCACAGATTTGTAATGTTTCCTCCTCCAAGTTAAAAATACACTCAGCGTCTGCAAGCTTGCCCTTTCCCGCGCACCTTGTGCTGGCTTCGGGTTTGCTATTGGGGCAGATATCCTACCGTACGGAGCCAAGATGCAGCATGTTTTATCGGGTGGAAGCAAACAAGAAACAAAGCATTTGAGGGAGAATGGAATTAAAAAGAAATTAAGACCCGAGGTCTATACAGCCAAGTACATCATCGTCTTTCCACAGGAAGCAGAGAGGGCTCTTTCCCAGCACACGCAGACGTGTAGCACCTGCGTTCATTTAAATGATTACACATTCAACGGTGTCTGAATGTGCGATGTGAAATCATTTGAATCACTCATTATACATTAAAATAAACCGACACACACGGAACTCATTCTCTGCTGCTTTGGAGAATGAAACGAAGGTGACGCTCGACTGAAGATGTGACACACAAGAGTCAGAAATTCAGCATTAAGTCTTTGCGACCAAACAATTTCCAGCCCAGGAGTGTGTTTAGAAAAGCAGCAAAAGGAAGGCGCTTGTTCCTCTTTGCCTTGGGCCGCCGCGTCTGGGCCCGGACCATGCGCTTCACACTTGACTTTGAGCACTAGCCCCGGAGACTATGTAGCATAAAGGGAAAAACGGTAAAAAAAACCAAAAGACAAGAGGAAAGGGAGAATGTGGTCCTCGGTGGACAGACACGTGTTTCTCCCTGTTTTCCCGTTATAATTGTCTGTGGTTGCTGTCTGCACTTTTAGCTTTTAAATTTTCATAGCTAATGATTTCTTCGACCTACTTGAGCCCCGTCAATCCACTGAAACTCTTTTAAAAGTTTATCATCTTGCCAAATCCAAATGTTCCATCTTTCTTTTCTATAATTTTTATTGGTGCATTATAGTTATACATTATAGTGAGGTTCAAAGCGATCTGTTCATACGTGCACACAACACTGGGTGTGTTTCCCTCTGTGCCTCACCCCACTCCCCCCTTCCCTCCCATACATGTTAGTGAGATTGGTCATGATACTTTCATATATGCACATTATTTGAACTGTTCTCTTCCTCAAGCCTGGTTTTCCCCCTCCCTCACTCCCTTCCACTCTTCTACTGGTCTCTTTCCTCATTTATCTGAAGTCCCTTGACTTTCTGTCTAGCTTCCACATATCAGAGAAAAACCTGTGGTTCTTAATTTTCTGAGACTGGCTGATCTCATTTAGCACAATATTCTCTAGTTCCATCCATTCTCCTGCAAAGTACATACTTTCGTTCTTTATGACCCACTAGCGTGGGTGACTCCATTAGCCATGAGAGGCCAGAGGCACTTGTATCTCTGACCGGCCAGTGGTGTGGGCTCAGATGCTACAGGTGAGAGGTAGGGCAGGAAGCACAGCACCTGCTCTGCGGTGCTCACACCCAGTCCTGACAGCAGCATGCGGTCAAACAAGGTGGGAACCACATAGGAGGGATGGCAGCAGGAACCACGGAGCTTCAGTGGTAGTGCTTGCCTTAGAGCAGGACCTCTGCCCACCACTGTGGATGGGACAGCAATGGGAACTGAGGAGTTGTTTCCCTGCCTGTGACAGAAGGCTGAGCATAGCACAGAGCGTGGGGCGGCAGGAACTATGGGTGCCTGCGTTCACTCCAGCTCTGACGTGGGTCTGCACACAGCTGAACACGCTGTGGGTTTCAGAGCCAAGCTCCCTGATCACGTGGTTCTCAAGGGCAGCACCCTTAGTGTCCCAACAGCTGTCCCGTATGGTGCAGTCGCACCCAGTGGGCGTGGGTCAGAGTCACTTTGCTGGGCCAGGTCAGGCTTACCAGGCAGCCAGTCCCCAAGACAGTTCAGTGGAATGTCTGTGGAGTCCCAGAGATGGAATCCACAAGAGGTTTCTGACCCAGAGCAGTCCAAATCCAGATAACAGCTTCTGTCTCAAGATGGCTCGTGGCTATCCACACCCTGGGGGTTTACTGGAAGATGATGTCAGATCCTTCTTTCCCAAAGCAAGGCTACTGCACAGATTCCAAGTTACTTTCCTAAGTGGCCTGCAAGCCTGTGAGGATTGCGAGTCCAGCAGCTAGGACTGCCAGCACCTGCATTCATAGTTTTTTTGCTGGGACTTTTTCATCCTTACCCCTGTGGAGGGGAGACCCCTCCTCCCCTGGCTGTGGATTCTGGTGGCAAAGGTTGAGCATTCGGTTCCTCTTACTCTACTGTTGCTCCAGGTCTCTGAATCTTACACTGATTTGCAATGTTCTCGTGCAGTCACTCACCTCAAAATGCAGCCATACAACTGTTACCTTGTTTCTTCTTTGGAAAAGTGAGGGCTGCACCTCTATTCAGCCATTTTGTCCTCTCAAAATATTTGAACCCATTCATTAAATTTGCAAATGGAACCAAACACAGTTCAGAAGTTCCATAAAAAGTGACTGGCTGAACTTAAAAACTTAAGAACTAGCTCCTGTGACTGTAGCCTTAAAAAACCGACTATAAGCCGGCCATGGTGGTGAACATCTGTAATCTCAGTACTTGGGAGGCTGAGACAGGAGGATGGCAAATTGGAGGACAGCTTCAACAATTTGGCAAGACCCTCAGCAACTTAGCAAGACCCTGTTTAAAAATAAAAAAGGGCTGGGGGTGTAGCTCAGAGGTAGAATGCCCCTGGGTTCAATCTTCAGTACCCCCCAAAAATAAAAAACCTGATTATAATTTTTAAAAATCCAGAGTTAATCTCTGAAGCCTTTTTTGAACATAGAATCTGCCCTTGACAGCCCTATATGACATTTACTGGGATCTCTGGGGAAGAGACCAGGGCCTGGCATTTTCCCCAAACAACCTTTTTCTACTACTTGGGATTTTTAACAACATATCATATATTTCTTTCATAATCATGTACTTATTTTATGTATTTTTTAAAAAGCTACTTTAAAATGTCCTGTAATAAGTCTGGTATGGTGGCGGATGCTTGTAATCCGAGTATTTGAGATGCTGAGACAGGCGGATCGCAGGTTCAAGGACAGCCTCAGCAACTTAGTGAGACCCTGTTTCAAAGTTAAAAAAAAATAGGGCTGGGGATGTGGCTCAGAGGTAGAATTTCCCAGGGTTCAACCCTCAGTTCTATACACACACACACACACACACACACACAATTTCCTGTAATAAAGTCACACTGGCAGCGAGATGATGTGTAAGAAACCTATGTCCCAGTGCTTAGTGGGTATTGGAGAGCTCCAATTATTTAAGAGCCCATCATTCTTCTTACAGGAGAGAAGGGGGGCATTTTGCTTTAGAAACAAATTCTTATGGTTCAAGGGAGGAAGAACATTATTAATGGTTCCCAAGAGCATCATTTAGTGATCACATGATGCTGCTTCCTTTTGTCTCAGTTATGGCAAATATATTTGACTTACAATTTTATGTGTTCAGTCTATTGAGATTTAACTGGTCAAAGAAATCAAAACATCGAATGAGTCAAAATCTGGATTATATGTTGTTGAGGATAGAGAAAAGGTTTGTTTTTGTAATGAGATTATCCTTTATGTTCTTCTCTGTAATTCCCCCTTGGTGCAACCCAAATCTACTGTATTTTCAGACGTTCTGATACTTAGAGATTGTCCCCACTGGGTTATAGGTTCCTTGCAATACTGATTTAGCAAGTGATGATGACCTTCTGAAATCTGAGAAGCACCCTTTCCTTCTCACCAATGCCATACTAGGACACCTGGCTTGGTAAGCAGGTAGGCTGGTCAACCCCAGCATCTGTCTACAGCAGTCCTGGCTGAAACCCCAGCCCAAATTTTTCTTAGTAAAACCATGTTCCAAAGGAAGTGGATATAATTAGATACAACTAGATATAATTTACACAAAAGGACACATTTGTTATCTAAGTGATACATACTGGTTGCTAGTAAATAGCATACAAATGTGTTCTTTTTCCTTACAAACATTAGGACAATTAAATACAGAGTAGACCAGGGTATTGTTTGTAAAAATGAATTTATTAAATGCTCATAATTATAAAAGAATATTAAAATACATAGAGATTAACAAACTTTAATTACAAACTTTACATCTTATGCTACCACGTATGAAAAGTAGCACCCCTATTCAGCTCTACTTTAGTTAACCTGCTCATACATTTTTAACTTTTCAGACACGTTATAATATGAACATAAGAAAATGGTGTGTTTCACCAACAGATCCCATTCTGCCCCCTATTGTGAATTAATGTTCTATGAAATCCAAGATGCATGCGTAATAGAAAGGGGAAGAGTTTGGTAACAAACACTTCACAAGATGGCCTTATTTAGTTTTATAACAAAAATGATAGCTTTCCATTTTTAATGAAATATCTAAACTATCTGAGGGACGTTTAAGGAAAAATCCCCTGAGTTTTTGGTCTAATACTTCAATCCATTAAGATTCACAGGCATTATACATTTCATAAGGATATGAAACTAACATTTCTCTAGTGGTTAACACTGGACAGGTCGAGGGCCAGATCCGCCCGCCACACGCCCACTGTCATGTTCCTTGGTGTTCCCGGGGGCCGGAGAGGCTGCCTCATTCCCATGTAGACACAGCCCCCCGGTTCCTCTCCATCGCCGACAAGTCACAGCACGGGACTCACAAGAACACTGTTGATGTCCTGGGGACCCTGGGTCTCTGCTGCAGCTCTGCCTTTTGATGTCTTGGCAGTGTCAGAAGTCACAATTGCTACCTTAAGAAATGCAGAGGTTCTTTGCCCCTGTCCACAGCAGCACATTTTAACCTCTGAAGAGGAGTCTCTCAGCGGGGGTTACAAACACAAACGTGCATTTCTTTTGAAATTCTACAGTATATACAAAGAGATAAGGCAAAAACGTGTCCTTCTCTAGGATGACACAAATAGCGAGGAACTGCCATGTCCAAGGCTAGGAGATAGTCACACACTTCAGAGAAGAGGTAAGAGTGGAAATGACAGGCACCTCCAGAAGCAGTTTCACAGAGGGCGGGGAAAGGAATGGTGGTGCCCCCTGGAGGCTGAGCAGGAAACGAGAGACAGTTCCCTCCCTGGGAAGGCATTCATCTCTCCTTTCCAGGGCAGGGGGCGCTCAGGTGGGCTGTGGTGGAGAAATGTCCCTGATCCACTGGCATAATTCAAAAGCTCAGAATACTGATTTGATGAATTTTAGAACTTAAGACATTCATGATGGCAGGCATTTAAAATTGCATTCTGGAGCTAAGCTACTTTAATACAACAGGCCTCTAGAATTACTGAAACACATTTCACTTTCCTATGCTGCTGGGATTCTGATAGATAAGCTTGGATTCTGATAGACTGGGGCACCTGAGCATTTAGCAGAATCCCAGTGGGTCGAAGCCCTTCCAGCATGAACATGATGTAGGTCACTATCTTCTTCCCCAGCACCGACCTGCTACCAGTCAAGGGTGAGAGGTGCAGGCCCCATGTCTCCTCCAGACCTAGCAGAGGGTCTGACTCTCAAAAGGCAGTGAGCACAGTAGACTGCTAAGGCAGGACCTCCAGATGACGGCAGGATCTGTGGCCAAACCATTCTCCTTTTTTAGCCTTCACTGCCTAGCTGACCCTAGAGGAGGCTGGAAACTCAAATCAAATCCAGAGTCTTTCTTGATTAGCAGTAATCTGGGTACACATTTCTAGTACACTCAATTAGAAATGAGTTACTGGGCTGGAGTAAGAGGCTGGATGGTGCAAGGAGGCCATGTTCGCTGCGACAGGAGCTTTGGTGTGTCGATCACTTTGGCATACAGAAAGAAAGTCATTCCGGATTCCTGATGGAAGGGGCTCCCCATACAGGGACCATAAGATCGTGGCTCACAGTTAGGGCCCTTGCCATCCCTCTGACCATGCACAGCATTGTCAAGCCTTAAGGGCTATGTCATGAACCATTCACAAAGGCGCTTGGTGAGTTGTAGTTACCTCCTGCATCTAGTGAAGAGTCCACTAGTGGGAAATTGGTGGGCTTATCATTTCCAAACCACTATGTTGATCAAAATGTAATTCTAATCATTCAATTATCATTTTCCTCCCAAAAACCACACATTTTTAGAAGAGGCAAATTAATTATCCAGATCAAGATGAATGACGATTCTGTTTGAATCTTTAACTTTCCCTACTTTTGTCGTCTTATTCCCTTGGGATCTGTAAAGCAGTCACTGTGAATTAGGCATAGAATATTCTAGGAGTACTCCTAGGAGATAAAAGTTATCACTGCAGATTAATACAAATATGCTTCAAAACCTTGCTATCTTCATTCCAATCCATGAGGAGTGTTTCTCTGAGAGGGAAAGACAGGCTGAAATGAAGTCCAAAACTATTTCTTATTGAGGTTGCCTTTTTATAGAGACGTGATAATACATCTAAATAGTGAGAATTCTTGAATCTACCTACCACTTAATATAGCATTCAAACTTGATTCTGAGTTAGCTATTTTTTAATCACACAAAAGCAATAGCATGTCCAGTCTCTAATGATGGTAAGCAAAAGATAATTCTGGATGGTGAAATGAAGACATAAAACACTACCAAAAAGTAAAGGAGGTTGTGTGCTTGAGAATAGAAAGGAATGAAAGCAACCAAATAGAAAAAAAAAATCTGTTCTGCTTTATAAGGGGTGGTTTCTAAGCATACTACAAGACTTTGTGTGTTACTGAAATTTCAATTTATCAGAAAAAGGTAACATACTAGATTTTCCAGGTGATCAGTTTTATGCTCCTCTTGATCTAAGTTTTATATTTTCCAGTTCCTGCATCACTAGCTGAAACTGAAAAATAAGATACATGAAAATGGCAATAGTTAAGATTCATATTTGCCAAAGTGATTTAAATGAAACATTCTCATGAGTGATTCATAATATATTTTAACGGAGCGAAATTCCTTAAAGTGCTTCTCAGAATATCCACTTTTCATTCCAATTTTGGCCGCGAGTTGTTGTCGGCCATTTCTACTATCCTCTCGGCTATAATTCCCATGGTTTTTGTCATGTCTTTGAGGTGACTCTCACGAAGCAGCTTTTGGGTTAGGTACTTTTCTCTCTTGATCTTGCTCTTGGTGCTTTTTGATACGTCTGGAATTGCATAGGAAATGAAGAATTTCACAGAGTAGATGACATGCTGCGGAGAAAAGAAACATGTCAGTCACAAGAAAAGGAGGGGACGCAGAGTTCCTTTAATTTACCTTTGCGTGTCATGACGGTGGGGCATCTGGACAAGGTGGTGGGCATTCTGGCATTCTGTCCACATCCACTCTCTAAAGCCCACTCTATAATGAGCAGCATGGTGTTGCCTAGCAGCTACTCTGTTACTTCAGAAATTTACAGGTCATTTGCTATATTGGAAAAAATATACCAGGTATGTGTTTGTAACACACATTAGTTATAAAGGATAAAGATAAAACAAATGCCAACCCCCCACCATTACATTTAGAAGCCAGGGCACTTAACCATGCTGTTGTATTCTGTGAGTTCTTTTTCTAATTTCCTGCCCCTGCCCCACAGGGAAACACTAGCCTATCTTTACAAGTGCACATGTATCATTCTTTTATTTAAAAAAACAGTCTGTTTTTGCTGTTGAGTTGTTTGAGCTCCTTATTCTGGCTTTAACTCATCAGATGTGGACCTTGCAGATCTTCTCTACCATTCTGTAGCTGTCTTTTCACTCTCGTGATTGTTTCCTTTACTGAGCAGAAGTTTTTTAGTTTGATGTAATCTCATTTGTTTATTTTTCTTCTGTTGCCTCTGCTTTTGAAGTCTCATCTAAAAATAATCCATATCCATTCCATTCCATTCCAAAGTCCTAAGCATTTCCTCTGTTTGTTTGTTTGTTTATTTATTTATGGTACTGGGGATTGAACCCACAGGCATTCTATCTCTGAGCTACACCCCCAACCCTTTTTATTTTTTGTTTTGAAACAGGTTCTCACTAGGTTGCTGAGAGTCTTGCTACATTGCTGAGGCTTGTCCTGAACCTGCCATCCTCCTGTTTCAGCCTCCCAAATACTGGGTTTATAGACGTGTGCCATGACTCCTGGCTTCCTCTATGTTTTCTTTTAGTACTTTCATGGTTCCAGGTCTTACATTTTGAGTTCATTTTTATAACTGGTGAGAGATGGATCTAGTTTCATTTTTCTGTATGTAGTCATCCAATTTTCCAACACCATTTACTAAAAAGTCTTTTCCCCAGTGTGTGTTCTTAGCACCTTGGTTGAAGATCAATTGGCTATAGATTTGTAGGTTTACTTTTGCTTTTTAATTTTTTTGGTGGTACTAGGGATTGAACCCAGTGGCATTCTACCTCTGAACTAACCCCCCGGCCATTTTTTTTAATATTATGTTTTGAAACAGGGTCTTGCTAGATTGCTGAGAGTCTTACTGTATTGCTGAGTTGGCCTCAAACATGTGATCCTCCTACCTCAGCCTTCCAAATACTGGGATGACAGGCATGTACCACCATGTCCAGCTGCTCTCTATTCAGTTCCATTGATAGGTTTATTATACTAATATCATGCTGTTTTGATTACTATAGCTTTGTAGTATATTTTGAAGTCATATATATATTTGAAGTCATTGGTATTTTGAAAGGGTTTGCACTGAATCTGTAGATTGCTTTGGGTAGAATGAACCTTTCAACAATATTAAGTCTTTTAATACATGAACACAGGATGTCTTTCCTTTTTTGTGTGTGTGTCCCTTCTTTCATTAATGTTTTACGTTTTTCACTGTGGAGATCTTTCACCCCTGAGGTTAAACCTATTCCTAGGTATTTTGGATTTTTTGGTAGCTATTATAAATGAGTTTGCTTTCTTTATTTCTTTTTCACCTAATTCACTATTGGCATATGATGGAAACACTATTGATTTTTGTAGGTTGATTTTGTATCCTGCAACTTTGCTGAATTTCTTTATTCTAATAGCTTTTTGGTGGAGCCTCTGGGGTTTTCTGTATGCAGGATTGAAAGCACACATAAAATGGCCTGATCAAGACCCAATTTTCAGGAGTTTCTCTTTGCTCCTGCCTGAATATCTGTCTTTATAGATCAACTGCACATTGGGCATTGGGGTTGAGGGTAGGGAGGAGAGAAAAGGCCATGAATGGTTCATTTAATTATTATACTATATTACAATTAGGTTTGTATTGCAAAAGAGATAAAAGATGATGAAATTCTTTATATGCAAGTTTTCATGTTACTTTATCAGGACAAAGGGAAGGATGTATTAAACACTATCATGGTTCAGAAGCCAGGTAAGTCCTCATTCCAATTACCTGGTAGCAAGTTAGCTAGGAATGCACAAAGCCCTCCCTTCCTGAGAGCTTCCCAATCCAAGTTATAAGAGAAGGTCCCACCTGCAAGGGTGCTTACCAGGAACACCACAACAAACAAAAATATCTTGTGAATGCGATAAGATGTATATGGCCAGCATTTCAAAAGAGACTATTTTTTTTTAAAACACTGGACAACTGAGGTGACCACCTATCTGAGACCCACATATCTTTCCCTTGAAAAATCATACCCCTTAAGGCAAGGGGTTAGGTGATAGTTTGATATCTTCCAACAATGCTGGCTTGCTGCAAACAAGGCTCTTTGTCTCTCAGTTCATTGACTCCAAAATGCAACAGAACTAAACCTTGTGTGGTTACAAATGGTGCCCCGTGTGTTGGGCAGGTTTTGCTGTGGTGGACCAACCTTAGATTAGGGAGCAGGCAGCTAAGTCCCCTGCAGCTGCTGCGGCCATGTTAGCATGATTATCATTGCTTGTTCCTTTTTCCTACCCTAATGACTGCCTCTCTGTGCCACTAAGAAACAGCATCAGGTAAGGTGATTAATTGCATCAGAATGGGGAAGTTGCCACCTCCAGGTATGCTCGGGAGAACTCCCTTCCCACTTCATCTGGGGACTCACTTCAAAAGAAGAGAACATCTGGTGTTCAGAGAGTGCTCTTGAAGGAACAGTGGTAGAACTTTTACCCTGAAATGTGTCTGTGGTCTGGACCTGGGGTTCTGGTCGAGTGTGTGTGGGATGATGCCCTTACTCTGTCTGCTCATCTGTATGTGCGACCTCATGTTGGTGATTGTTTTCAGCTTTGTCAAAATGGGGAACTTGCCATCAGTTCCAAATAGAACCCTCTGGGGTTAATCCTAACAAAACGATTTGATTACAGTTACAGCTCTATGGTCAGGAAACAAATGGAATTTTATTGCACTATAGTTGGGCCACAATATGCCTTGGGGTCAGGGAAAAGTGGCCCATGAATGATTCACTTAATTATTCTACTATATTATAATTAGATTTGTATTGCAAAAGAGATAAACGATGATGACATTCTTTATTGGATCCTGTCAATACCCTTGGGGCAAACGTGTAAGCTTTCACATTACTTTATCAGAAGAAAGGGAAGAATGTATTGAACACTATCATGGTTCAGAAGCCAAGTAAGACCCTGCCCCTACTACGGGATACCAAGTCTGGAGAGGAGAGAGGTGATGTGATATTAGTCAATAACTTAAACCCCTGGCCTCTGGAAGCACCGCATGTGGCTGCGGGGCCCTCTGCTGGTGGTGGGCACCAGCTCCTCTCCTGGACAGAAGGCCCCTCCTGCCTATGGCTTGGAGCCTGAAGTGCAATCCGGAGGTCCAGGAACTGCAGGCTGGGATCCTCCCTCCTGGGCTTGGCAAGGTTTCTATTTCAGCTGAGGCGCCCCCTCTGCAGCAGGGCTGCTTCCATTACAATATCCCATAGGGTCGACCTGCTGAGTATCTAGGGATGCATAACCCATTTTCTACTTCTGATAGGTTTAATTGGAAACACACCCCCTCGTATTAAGCAGATCCTGTCCCTATGACTGAGCCCTTTCCCTCCATTTTCATCACTTGCTACCCGAAGTGGGCAGACATTCAGGTTATGATGAGCATCATGCTCAGAGGAGATGAAAGTGAGAGTTGTAGACAAAGCCAGAGAGCTCATGGACTCCATGTGGAGGATCCTGTCAATACCCTGGGGGAAAATGAGGTGGGCCTATAGCTGAATCAGCATGGGGCCCAGATAAAGCAGATAGGGGATCTCTATTAAGTTGTTACCATCCTGGTAAGATTGACACTGGTGGTCTTGAAACAGAAAGTCTTCATAAAAGAGCTTACAAAAACCTGAGAAGACTTTCTCTGAATTTAGGGAGAGAATTTATTAAGCCTAATGATGTTATACAGATGTAGATCCAGAAAAACCAGACAGTCTACACATGATAAATATGACTAAGTGCCCTGGATATCACAAAGAAATTACAAAAGATAGATGCTGTCCTGGGAATAAATTCCTCTCGTTAATAGATATTGTCTATAAGGTTTTCAACAAGAGAATGCCTGAAGCAAGAACCCAAATACCAAGCAGCTGAATTGGACCTGGCTGTGGAGGGACAGGAAGACCCTAGAGAGGAAGCAGGCTGTCTAGAACAAAGTAAGCACGTCCTAGGTGAAAACCAACGCGCTTACTGCAAGGAAGAGGACCACTGGAAGAATGAGTGCCCAAAGAAACGACGAGTAAAGCCCGACAGGAGGCCCACTCCCCAGATGCTGGGGAGGGAAGAAGGGGCAGGGCGGCCTTGGGGCTCTTACAGATTTGACCTGGTCAATATGAATATCTCCATGGGAGTACTGGGTACAGCTGAGACTGGGGAAGCAACTGGTTGACTTTCTCTTGCTACAGATGCTACTTATTCACTATTAAATACTAAAATGGGGGGAGGCTCAGGCCTCTACTATGATCACAGGGTTATCAGGTGAAGCTTAGGTAGGTCCTTTCCACAGCTGTCGGAATGTTGATTAGGAGATAGGCCTTTATAAAACACAACTTCCTAATCATGCTGGAGTGTCTGGTACCCCCTTAGGCTGTGACCTTTTGTGCAAAAAAAAAAAAAAAAAAAAAAAAAAAAAGCCTGAATAACCTTCTCCTGAAGACAATTGGAGATACAAGCTCCCCAAAACATTCTTTATTGCTACAGATAGCCCTTTGGGGAAAGGAACAGCAAGAAATCTATAAAAGATAAGAGCCAAACTTCTGGGTACTCAGGAAGGGCCAAGAACATATGACCTATATAATTGAACCAAAGGTTCAGCATGGGATCCCAAATTTAAGCTAAGACTTACTAAAACAGGAAGCTGGAAAGGGCATCCAGCCAGTTTTTTTTAATTTAAAGCATAATTTAATTCAACCCTGCCAATCACCCTACAATAAATAATCCTTCCAGATTAAAAAAAAACTCATTCAGATAAGTACAGATTTTTTTATCATGCTTTTGGGCCATAAATGATATTGTTTGGAACATTTATCCAGTGGTACCTAACTATAACACTATGAGGACTCTCAACCACCTTGCCAATGGTGGATATAAAGTATCCCAGAAAAAGGCTTCAATATGCAAACAAGTTGTGTATCTGAGCTTCACTATAGCGAAAGGCCAAAGAGAATTATTACTGGACCAAAAAATCTATAATTTGCTTAAAAACTCCCACCACTTGACAGAAACTGCAGAGTTTTTTGTTGAATCTAGGTACCAAATTTTGGTCCTATAGTCAAGCCCCCATAAGAAGAACTAAAAGGAACAGATCCTGAGCCTTTAGCTTAGACTCTCAAATACTGACGGGCTTTTGTTAAAAACTAAAAGTCAAACTGAAGTATACCCACTGTAGGCTTGCCAAACTTAGATAAGCCCGTCAATCTGTCAATCTATATGTACATGAAAACCAAGGAATTGGGCTAGAAGAGCTTACTCAAAATTTAGGATCAACCCTGCATCTGGTGGCATATTTTTCAATGCAATGACAGCAGACTGTTAAAGGCCGCCCTCGCCTGATGGCAGTTGCGGCCACCTGTGAACTGTGACAACCCACCATATGCTAATTCTGGTGGAGCAAAATGGAGGCTACTGGCTAATATCAGGAAGGACAGGAAAATATCAGGCTATTCTGGACAATCCAATGTTAAGCTACAGTTGTCCCATACTGTCCCACCTTATTACCTAGTGATACAGGAACAATATAACATGATTGTCTGCAAGTCATCAAGATGGCTTATTCATGCAGACTAGATTTGGCTCATCAACCTCTGGAAGAAACAGAGCTTTTCACCGATGGCAGCAGCTTCATGGAACAGGGTAAGATGCATGGGGCATGCAGTGGTAACTGTCCACGGGACAACTGAAGCTCTGCTGCTTGGAACTTTGGCACAAAAAGATGAACTTACTGCACTCACTCAAGCCCTGATTCTCTCAGAGAACAAATGAGTCAATATGTACTGACTCATTTCAATTATGAAGTGTGCCTTCATGATTGTTCATGCATATGGGGCTATGTTGAAAGGAACAGAGACTACTAACCTCAAGCAAGGACAACAAGAAGCATGCACTTGAGATTTCAAAATTGTTAGAAGCAGTGTACAAACTTTGGCAGGTTACAATAATGCACTGCCCAGGTCATCAGAAAGTTGATAAAACTGTGGAAAAGGGAAACTGATTGGCTGATTGAGTAGCAAAAATAAGCTGTAAGAATGACAGGGCCCTCTTGCCCTGAATAACCTTATCAGAATTTGCACCTAGATACTAGGAAAAGGACTATAAAGGGCAAAAGGTTCACATTTTATTAATGAACTCCCTCAAGGATGGAAAGACAATATTAACACCTGAAGCTTTATTGTATCCTGTGTTGAAACCACAGGATCCACTTTGGGGAAGACACATTAAAGTAGCTATGAAAATATATAACTGGTCCTGGCTATCTATGACCAATAGTTGGTTCTATAACATGGGAATGTCTAATCTGCACAAAACAAGTAACAAAAACATTCCTAAGACTGCAGCCCAGCCTGCAGTGATGGGCATCCAGTATAGGGCACAATGCCCTACTGAGGACTGGCAAGTAGGTGCCACTCAGATGCCACAAACTAGTGGTAATTTCTAATACCTGGTGGTATTGTTGGACATGCTCTCTGAAGGTGTTCCCAACGTGGACAGAGAAAGGGATAGATGTGACTTGCATTCTGCTAAAGGAAATCATACCATGGTATGGAATGCACAAACCATATACAGTGATAGGACAGCTCTCATTTCAAAATCATACAGCAGGTTTCAGGAGCTTGGGACATCAAAGGGAAGCTGCATTCAGCAGAGACCACAATCAATGGGAAAAACTGAGAAAATGAATCACACCTTAAAAAAGACTGTCACCAAACTGTGTCAGGAAATTCACCTGACCTGGTATAAAGTTTCGCCAATTGCCTGTTGTAGATATGCATGCTGCTAGAAGTAAGGTTTGTTTATATGCTTTTGGAATTCTATATGGAAGACCATTTCAGGCCTCATTCATAGGTGTGATATCTAATTATAAAAGATTATGTTGAATCTTTAAGTGCTACACTAAATTCTAAATATGAGTTTGTCTCTCACCATAGTCTTCCATCCTTCTGATGTTCCAATGCATGACTTCCAATACAGAAATAGAGTCCTCTTATAGACACAGAGGGAACAGAATCCAGACAACTAACTTAATGCTAAATGAATGGGACCTTATGAGGTCTTTTTTTTTGTGCGTGGCACTGGGGATTGAACCCAGGAGCATTCTACCTCTGAGCTACACCCCCAGCCCTATTTTATTTTTTATTTTCAAACAGGGTTGCAGTAAGTTGTGGAGGGCCTAAGTTGCTGAGGCTGGCTGTGAACCTGCAATCCTTCTATCTCAGCCTCCCAAGTCCTGGGATTACAAGTGTGCGCCACCACACTCGGCTATAATGTTTTACTAACTGTCATTCTTCCTTAAAACTGGCATGAGTCAAACTGTGTATCTATCACACCCAGGTGAAATGAGCTCCACCATCAGACATTGAGGAGACCGATCGAAAAAAACGACAAAGCTGGCTACTTCTGCCAATTCAAATGTACATGATCTTAAGCTGCTAGTTAAGAGAGGACAGAAAGACAGTAAGTAGACAATGTATCAACATGATGATTCTCAGGACAGAAAGAGTTTTAACTGTCTTTGCATGCTTGTTATTTTAATCCATGAATAAATTCCTTCTTAGATTGGGCCCAACAGTATGCAGGAAGTGTACTGAAGGATGCTTGTTGGATCTGTGGGTTATTACATCTTTCAAACACCTCAGGGTTGCCTTGGTGGGTGTCTCCCTTATAAGGCAATAGTTAGAACAAGATGCAATATTTCACTGAAGAACAGAAGTATTACATGTTGATACTAACCCTTCTAATTTGAATATTGTAATTGATTGGTCTCTGAATAATACTGTTCAGTAACCAGGCCATAGAAATCAATCCTAGATGTGGTCCCTAGCCAAACCTCAATTAAGGAAATCCAGAATAAAATATCCAAAAGCACTGAAACAATCATAAGGATGGATAATATCAAATTTGGGATGAATATGTATGGCTTACATCGACAGTAGGTCAACTGAGTCAAAGACTTTCTGTTGGGAACAGAAAACCACTCATGACTAATGGCCAAAGAGTACACAAGTACAGGAATGGATTCGAGAACATAATTGCTGCCACCTAATAATCCTATAAGAAAAATATTGGCCAACAAAGAAAACCTTGGGACCAGATAACTTCTCAGCTGAATTCTACCAGACCTTTAAGGAATGAATGCCAGTGAGTGGAACACTTCCAAATTCATTCTATAAAGGCACCACTACAATGATACCAAAACCAAATAAAGACACATCAAGGAAAGAAAACTACAGACAAGTATTCCTCATGAATATAGAAGCAAAAATCCTTAAAATATTGTGAGCCATATTCAACAATACATTAGGAAATGGTACATCATGATCGATTTGGTTTCATTTCAGTGATGGTTAAACAAAATCAGTAAATGTAATTCATCACATGAATAGAATTAAGGACAAAAATCACACAGGCATTTAAACAGATGCAGACTTAAATGATAGTGCTAGGGGAATTTCCTTGCTAAACACTGAAGTGGACTTAAGAGAAAGGCAGTTCTCCAAAACTCAATGGCATTAGACATTTTATAATGGCAGCCCAAGGAGAAACTTGTACTATCATAAAAACTGCATGTTGTGTGTATATCCCCCCGCCCAAATAAGAAAAAATGTCTCTTTGGCTCCTTAGGACTTCTGCGCTCAGGCTGAGGCCATGACTGATGAGTCAGGGCCCAACCTAAATGCACAGTTCTCATCTTGATCAGGGGAAAATGCTTGGTGGCCAAAGTTGCTGATGCTTCTCTAGGTCTTGTTTGCATAGGGCTGCTCTTATGCTGTGGGATTGTTTTTTTTTTTTGGTTTTTTTTTTTTTTGCAGTACTGGGGATTGAACCCAGGGGCATTCTACCTCTGAGCTACACCCCCGGCCCTATTTTTTATCCTTTATTTTGAAACCGGGTCTCACGAAGTTGCGGAGGGCCTCACTAAGTAGCTGAGGCTGGCCGCGAACCTGGATCCTCCAGTCTCCACCTCCCAAGTACTGGGATTACAAGCGTGCGCCACCACGCCCGGCTTGCTGTGGGATTTAATGGTGCTGTGGAATAATGTCTCAGTTACAAGATTGTCTTTTTAGAAATACTGTCCCAGCCAGGTGTGGTGGCACACACCTGTAATCTCAGTACTTGCGAGGCTGAGACAGAACCACAGGTTTGAGGCCAGCTTCAGTATTAGTGAGACCCTGTTTACAAAAAAGAAAAAGTGCTGTCCCGGGAGTCTGTGATACTACAAAACTTCAGAATGAGTTTCCCTGGATCAGCCAAAAAAAGAAACTTGAAAGGCTTCTTTGATAACCACTCCCTACTATTATTGTAATGGAGTCTCTCTCTCTCACTTTAAGTATATTAATAGTTGCTTTATATATTTAGATGCTCCAATATTGGGTACATACAATTATAATTTCCTCCTGCTAAATTAACCCCTTTATAATTAACCCCTTTATTATATGACCTTCCTTGTCTCTTTTTAATGCTTTAAAAAATGTGTTTTCCTGGGAGCCAAGTGAGGGAGTTCCAAAGAGTGAGTGATGGATGGTGTTATATGCTGCTAATAAGTTAGGTAATGTGAGAGTGGAGAAGCGGTCATAAGAATTCACAACAAGATGGCCTTTGGTAACTTTGGCCAGAGCAGTTTCAGTGAAGTGGAGGGAGTCGAGTGAGCCCAGAAAGAGGGAGAGGAAGAAGCATGGACAGCAAGCACTGACAGCTCATTCAAAGACACTAGCCACAAAGAAGAAAAGAGAAGTGGTGCAGAACTGGAGAAGTAAATAAGATGGAGAAAATTAAGTTCATCTGACGATGATAGGAAAGGTAAAGATGTAGGAAAGAAAGGCTTTTTTTAAATTTTTATTTCATTTACTTCTGAGGTCGATGATATTTGTAGATGAGTGGGATTTCCTATGTTATACCAACCTTGTATTTCTGGGTTAAAGCCAATGTGGTGTGGTGCTATCTTTTTATAGTATATTGCAAGATTTAGTTTACACATTCTAAAAGGATTTTTTGCATCTATGAAATGGGTAAGATTGATCTTAATTTTCTTTCCTCCTTCTATTCTTGGCTGATTTTTGGATCTAGGCTACTTTTAGCCTCACCAAATGAATTGGAGACTATTTCCTCTTTTTTTGCTCTCTGAAGGAGTTTGTATAAGATTGAAATAATCTGTTTAAAAATATTGGTATTACTCTTTATCCAGCAATAGGCCTGGTGTTTTCATCTTAGGAATATTTTTCAATTATTCAGTTTTGCTGTAATTTTGGTTTACATGTAACTACTTTCTTTAGCATTTTGAAGATATTAGACTACTCTCTTCTGTATCCCACTGTTGCTGTTAAAAAGTCTACCCTCATTCTAATTTTAATTTTCTGTTTCTTCTCTGGTTATGATTTTATCTTTGGTGTGCTGTATTTCTCCTTACAGTATGCTTAAGTGTGGATTTGTTGTTTACTCTGCTTGATATAAGCCATGATTTCTTTTCTGTGAACTGATGCCCTTCATCTATTCTGGGAAAATTCTCTCTCATCCAATACCCATTTTCTTCTATGATATTTTTAAAACAAAATGACAAAGCCTCAGAGTTTGTTTGATGTTTATATTTACTTGCAAGCAACACACTTACATCTAGTGGCTTAAACAAATGAGGATTTTTTTTTTCTGGAGTATTGGGGAATAAACCCAGGGGTGCTCTACCATTGAGCTCCATCTCCAGTCCTTTTAATGATTTTTTTTTATTTTGAGACAGGGTCTTATTAAATTGCTGGGGCTGCCTTTAAACTTTTGATCCTCCTGCCTCAGCCTCCTAAGTAGCTTGGATTACAGGTGTGTGCCTGGCTTGTTTTTTATATAAAAATTTTGAGGCTTTGTAATTTGGTAGTAGTTATTCATGTTGAAAAATAAGTTGGCTAGATCAATAATTTATTGCTGCCTTAGTCATTTTTCAGAGCTTGTTAATTTTAGGGACATAAAAATACTATTGTACTAAGTTAGTGTATTATAACAATGCAGTAATCAAAGAAAATAATAATAATGATGTGAATAAAACTATTATAGCAATAAAATTTCCTTATGGGCAGAGGTCATACCTTATGCCCTTTCACAGTCCAACATGCTGCTCAGTGCCCCAAAATTAAAAGGGGCATTCAGTTAGTACAGTATTGAATGGAAATGAATCCCCCTTCACATAGCATGCTTTTTATCTTTTAAAGCGGACAACCAGTTTCATTTAATTATAGCATCATGGGTATTCTTTGACCAAACCTGATTAATTCATCTCCTAAAATATTATTAGCCGTCAATAAGAAAGTATGATATATCTTAAGTAGGGTTGGCAATACTTAAAGTAAATAGAAAGTCTGCAAATACGAAATCTTATAAACTTTTCAAAATTTATTTTTCCTACCTCCATGACAATGACAAAAGCCAGCTTGGCAGCGATCACATGCCAGTAGTAGATGTTGTATTTATACTCTTGTGGGTGTCCAGGTGGGTTTCGGAAATCACGATACCTGGAAACAAACAGAGGTCTGTCAGGAGACAAATCTGTCTCATCAAATACGGTAAACAAAGGCCCTATTTTTAAAAGGAGTTATATTTGATGCAATATTCTTTTAAGTTGGACATCATATAAAATTTCCCCTAGAGCTCAATTTGGCCACAAAACCCTGAAAACAAAAAACCCACTCTAATAATAACTCATTGAACATGTAATTAGAAAATGATGGTAATGACGGATTTCAGCTGTGTGGAAAAGAATCCATCTTTGTAAAAGAACAAAAACATTTTAAAAAAGATTTTGGGGGTGGGCTTTAATCCCTGTTTTCTAAAAAGAATATAAAACAATTTAGCAATTTAGCCTATTTTCAGGATCATGTTTGTGAATTTATTTATATAATGGTATCATCAGGGTTGAACTGGCCATGGGAAGGTCTCTCCCTATACAGAGCACTGCCTGCTCAGTTCATTTTTTTTTTCTTTTTTTAAACCTAATTCCTTGTCATCAGATGTCATGTGTTATTGCTCTCTCTCTCTCTCTCTCTCTCTCTTTGTTTTTTTTTTTTTTTTGGTGTTGGTGGTACTGGAGATTGAATCCAGGGGCCTTCTACCTCTGAGCTACACACCCAGCCATTTTTAAAAATTTTTTGTTTTCAAACAGGATCTTGCTAGGTTGCTGAGAGTCTCGCTAAGTTGCTGAGCCTGGTTTTGAACCTGCGATCCTCCTGTCTCAGTCTCCCAAGTACTGGGATTACAGGCATGCAGCACCATGCCTGGCAATGTGTTATTGCTCTTATTAGTGCCTTCCTCAGGTAGTACCTTTCTAATATTGTGCCTGTAACTTATGAGACCTAGAGAAGTTTAATGACTGGTTAAAATGATGTAAAGTAAGAGTTAGCACATTCAGTACAGGAATCTAAAGGGGCTCTACTTGGAAATATTTATTGGAGGGTTATTTCTGGTTTCATGGCTGAGTTGAGAATTTGAATCAGTGAAGACTTTGAAAGGTTGAACTAAAGGAATTGTAAAGCCTCCTTTAGGTTCAAGATTCTAAAACTGAGCCAGGCGTGGTGGCGCACACTTGTAATCCTAGTACTTGAGAGACTGAGACAGGAGGATCGCAGGTTCAAGCAATTTAGTGAGGCTCTCAGTAACCTAGTGAGACCCTATTTCCAAATAAGAAATGAAATCGGTCTGGGGGTATAGCTCAGAGGTAGAATACCTCTAGGTTCAATTCCCAGAACCACAAAAAATTGAGAAAAAATTCTATGATATATATATAGTGTATATAGATAGTAAATTAACTATTAAGTGGTAATTTAGTCAGTGTATACTGTCCAAAGTTGTCTCACAGGCCATTAAGACTAATACAAAATCGGGTGTGGTGTCACACACCTATAATCCCAGTACTTGGGAAGCTGAGACAGGAGGATCACAGGCTCCAGGCCAGCCTCAGCAACTTAGCAAGACCCTCAGCTACTTAGCAAGACCCTGTTTCCAAATAAAAAAAATAGGGTTGTGGATGTAGCTTGGAAGTAGAAAGACCCTGGATTCAAACCCCAGTACCACAAACAATGCAAGGAGCTTTAGAATACTTTTAGAGAATACTGTTAGGTATGTACATCTTTTGTTGTTGTTATTGGGTATTAAATCCAGGGGCATTCTACCTCTGAGCTACACTCACAGATCTTTTTGTTTTTTATTTTGAAACAGAATCTTGCTAAGTTGCTTCGGCTGATGACCTCGAACCAAACCTTCCATCCTCCTGTCTCAGCCTCCCAAGTACCGGGATTATTGGTGAGGTATTTATATCTTTTATCTTTATATGTCATTGTTAAATGAGGGTTCTAGTATGTAATCTTCTTCAGATTGTTCTCAAATAAAAATAAGTCCTAACAATCAAATTATCTTGGTTTCTAGAACTCTGGAAAAGTTTCTCCCTTTCTAAGATATAAGATTTTTCTCCTAGATAGGTCTCCCTGGCACCAAATGCTCATCTTTCAATCTTGCTTTTATGGTTTTGGTCTGAAATTTCTAACCCTAGTCTTTATTAACCCTAACATCTTTAAGTTTGAGTGGAAAAAAAAAAGGCTATGAGAAAAAATATCTCCAGCAATTTGATTTAAATGACACCAAACAGAATTATATCACAGGAAACCCCCTTTCGCCCTCTTGGTGATGAAGTGCATTTGTAAACAGGGAAAGTACAACTTGCCTGCATGTGGTATAGTCACCAAGCTCAGTGTAGGGGTTTCCTTTGCTTTTGTTTTTGAAGTCTGCGATGTTGAAGATAGAGAGAGTGTTATTGATGTACCCCTCCATGGTAGGGTGAGTGTGGTCCCCATAGGGAGGGATGGAGAAGGACCAGTAATACACCAGGCGGGGGATCATGTCTGATGTGAAGGCAATGATCATAGCCTATGTTGGGAGGAAAACAATGAAGACATCATTAAATTAGAGCTTTTATTACTATGATTAACAAATATGCCAGAATTACTGTTTCATCAAATAGATTTTTCTAAAGCAGAGATTCTAAAATCTCAATTCTTAAATGTAAAATGTATATAGATAATGAATGTCCTAAAACCTTGGAGTAGCAATTTTAAAGTAGAATATTACTTTATTTTTTGGTCTTCAATTCTAATGGAAGGTCTACAGTTCAAATGCAAAAGCTGATAGTTGTTTATTATGTTTCTTAAATACAATCAACACCATTTATTCAAAATAATTATGGATTAGGGTACTATGAATAAGTTGAGTTGCCTGCATATATTATATTAGTATTTTTCAAAAGTTAGAATATAATATTCAGTCAATCTTAGAGCTCTACTGATATAATTTTAATCTTTCATGATTTAGATTTATAATCCTCTTGTAGATAAGATAGTAAGGTCAATATTATGAAAATAATTTGGCTTTATGTGATTCCTTTGTAGAATAAATAATTGATATAAAACTGATGTTTCTACTTCCTTCTCATAAAAATAGAATGTAGACTCCATAAATTATATTTTTCTTGATCTAAATTTAAATAATGGTCTTCAAATTCACACTCTTCCCATCCACAGTACCTTGACTTGTCTAGACAAGTCAGTGCATGGCCTGATTTATTGTAAATTCTCAGTATATACTTCTGTTTATTGCTTCATTAGAGAGCAAGGATTTTTACTTCACTACAAGGTGGGTAAGAAGAAATCATATTGGGATTGTCCCATTCACATAGTTAAGCTATGTTATCAGTTTTGTTAGGTCTAGTGTTCCTCCAAACTTGGTTTCAAGGAAGGAGAAAGGAAAGAATATACTTTAAACCAAATTCTATGTGAATGAACAAAGCTAAACAATTCAGTCATGTCTTGGGCTCAACATGATTTTTTATAGTATCCATCTCAACATATGGTTTAGACACAGTGAGACCATAAACCAATGAACAAGATCTCAAGTAAAGCAAGAAAAACAATTAAAGAGCTTGTCTACTACAGACTTTCCTCCACTAGAACCAGCTTTGTCATTTCCTCTGATGTTAAAGACTGTGTGTGTGTATGTTTATGCATGTCTCTTTGTGTGTGCCTGCCTGTCTGTAATGAGGTGAGGCAAGAATATTTCACCTTTTCCTAGATTCCACTAGATTAAATTTTCCTGTTATCACTTACTATCTTTTTATAGAGTCGCCTGCAGATGTGCTTCAGGAAGCTACACAAATTCCAACAAGGAAGATAATTCTATTGTCTTCTGACAAGATACCTTTTCCTCCTGAATGGAGCTGCTTTGAGAGACAGGCTACAAGCATACAAATAAATGCAGTATGTTTCATTTCCCATGCTGTTTTGCACACAATTTTCCATTTATGTAAAAATAAATTAAAATTGGTCTTCAATAGCAGATGCTCTGGCATGATACAATAGTGTCAATTCAGCTTATTCATTGAACCAGCAGCTTTAAAATGAATGATTTTATACCAAACTCCTCCTGGGTGCCCCCTCTCACCCTTGTGGCTAGTCTCGTCTCCCTTTAAGTTGTAGACATATACAACCTAAAGGGGTTGTTACATATGTGAATAAATAAGATAGGTGTTTACTGATCATATATGCATGTATGCATATGTATAATGCATCCTGGAAGTGTAACATATCCTAATAATATGGGAAAAAGCATGTCCATAGTTTAATCAATGACACAATCTAACAAGCAGTTTTCCTAGTGTAAGTCATAAGAACAACTATTGGACAAGAACCAGTAGCACCAATTAGCCAGCATGTGTATCTGTATACATATACACACGAAGCAGTCTTGGAAATAGCCAATCTCCATCTGTGCTCATGGAGTGGCGCCATGGCGTGGATATTGGGAAAAGGTGCCTAATATAATCAGAATGGAATGCTTGAGGAATGGGGAGTTTGAGTCAGTTGAGTTATCTAGTTGCTGAAAGTAAAAAAAAAAAAAAAAAAAAAAACCTTTTAGTTTCAAACCTTGTTGCTGAAAATTTTCTAAAGAACCTGAATCCATGTTCCTGCCTCACTTAGTGTACTACAGCATATTGAACATGACAGGTCCATTCTTTTATGACGATGGAACTCAAAGGCATTGCTGTCATATTTCTGAACATTGGTCTTCATTTTCGAAGTGCAGTGGGTATTTGAAGGTACGAGCTATTTGGGTGAAAGGAAACTAACATACTCTAGCACTTGGTTTTTATGTGTGATTTGCAACTTTCTCCAGAAAGTATAGGTCGTGTGCAATTGAGAGTCCTGGGGTGGGGGTGACAGCTGCATTCCAGATACCTCATCTTACTGTTTATAACTATAACCATAGTCTAGACAGTGACTGATTTTGAAATTTTTGTGCCTTTGGTTAAGATACCTGTCAGAGCCCTCACGCTCGAGTCACTGTTAATAATGATGTTGAGTAATGAAGATAAAATAGCAGCAGCAGCAAATATTCAATAAGGACCAGTCTCCATGCATTCCACACATTAACTCAGCAAATTCCCTGACCACTCTGCATAGGGAATGACTCATTTTATAAATGATAATATGAGGCTCTGCATTTCTAAGGCCTGGCCTAACATCACTCAGCTGAGCTGCAGTTCTGGGAAACTCTGAGAGCTCAGGTCTATAGACTATAGCATCATGAACTTCTATCCTCCAAGCCTGGCCCTCAGGCCCTGCTGAATTCTATTTCTGCAGGGGCTCATGGGAAAAGGATAAGGACTTGGGGCAAGTTTGGCTTAAGGAATTAAAACTGGGAAATCATTTTGTTGGAGGAGCTAACCTGGGAGTAAGATTGGCAGTGAAATAAGGGTAGAAGTAGCCTTGGTTTGAAGGATAGTTCTAGGGAAGGTCTACTGATGGGCTGGCTAAAAACTGGTATGCCTAAGAGCTCCCTGTTGTCCTGTATAAAAGAAACAAGACTGTTCAGACTGGTCCATACCCAATTAATACAGGCTGTAAACAACTGAGCATGTCTCCTCACAGCTGAGACACACATGCCAGGCACGAGAATGCTTCGGTCAGTGAACAGAGTGTTGCTAGCAATGACTAGCAAAGAGTGTGGCTAGCAAAGAGTGCTGGGACCCACCCTTAACCTACCTCTAAGAACTGTTACCTGGAGACAGGAGGGCTAATGCACAATCAGGAAGGCATAAAGTATACTTCATCCAAGTTAATATTTTGATATTTTGGAATATATAGCAAAATATGCTGGAATGGTCTTATTTTAGGGTCCTCAAGCTCTAAATTAATACACTTCTATCTACATCATAAAAGTACTTTTTGATAATTTATGTTATCCGAAGATTAAAAGTGTTAGTACTTATTACTATTATTACCATATTCCTTGAATAAACACTTTTAGCAAATAAGCAACTATAGTACCTCTATAGGAGAATTTGACTTGGTAAGTTAAAATAATAATTATAAGCAAAATATATTTTTAAAAGATCAATTAAGTTACATAGCATATAACAACTATGTTGTTTATATGGCTGATTGATTTGGCTTGACCTCCCATTCTAAAAAAGTACCAAACGTGATTCCTTGGGCAGCACCCTAATGGTCTTTCTGGGGTCTTCCCTGTGAGAAGCCTGGGTCTACTTACATTGGTCACCACGGCCAAAACTGCTATTCCTTGCATGATGGGCTGCCATGCACCAATGTCCCGGGCTTTTTCTGGCACCATGCGTCTGAACTGGGTCGTCAGTTTCCATGCATCCACTCTTATTTCCAATATATTGTTCACCAGAGCCAAGAGAGGAGCCAGTGGGAAAGAAGCCACAAATAAGGTGACGAAGCCAAACTGAATAACTGTCAATGGAAGGGACACACAGTCACGAGGGCAGGTGAGGGGAGACGACACAGTTCCTTTTGCTCTTGTAAAGAGAAAGGCAAACAAAGAACTCACTCCCAAAGACAAAGCACATCCGTGGTAACAGCATGATTCAAACAAAACACAAATACGAAATCTCGGGGAAGATGATGAGTTACAGCCTGTTTCACATATATGTACTTAATGGGAATGATAAATTGAAAATCCTGAGTCAACCATAATTATTTGCTGGTAAAAATTGGAGACATTTAAAGCCTATTATTCATTCTTAGTGTTGAGATAATACAATGTCAGAAGATGATCTGCGACTTAGGATTTATAAAAAGGAATAGCATGGACATATCTAACAAGCAGAATAGAATAATTTAAAATTCTAATACAAATTCAGTTAATTATCCCAAATGAATTTTTTTAAGCTGAAGGGTGATGCTAAAGTTCAAAAGATATAAATAGTAAACAGGTAAAATAATGAGGAGGGATGTTTGCACTGACAGTACTAATATGCGACATCAGCTCTAGGAGATATTAAAATATGTTTGAAGCTATGGTAACTGAAACTGTGCAGAAGTAGTACATGAATTAAACAAAATGGTTACAGTTACAAATATTCATGGAATTTATATTACAGTCAGTGTATTCAAATATTAGAACAAGTAGCTAAATAATTGGAAAAATTGGTATGGGGCTGTCACTTTTGAACCCCAAATTAATTCCAAATGGATCAACAATTTTGTATTTAAAAAAGCACCATAAAAACACCAATACAATATAATCTGGTCTGATGTTCAAATGAGAATAACTCTATAATTATCCTTTGAAACCAATGACAACAATAAAAGGCATCCTTTCAGCAAGGCAAAAAGCTCCCATTGTAAAGACAAAAACTCCCCTTGCCTGAAAACTTCATGATCCTATATTGCTCTCTAATACTACCATCTTCACTTGACAGCCAAGTTTCCTGAGGGAAGGATCTCCACTGACTACTTCTCCACCACTTATCCCCTCCTTGAAGCTCGAGAGCCTGCTGTGGCTCTCACCTGCGCTGAATCTACTCTTGCTAACTTCAGTTTACTTGATCACTAGGTAGCTTTTGACAGGGCCAAATATTCCCCTCTCCATGAAAACATTTTTTTCCCTGATTTTTGTTTTACTTAATGTTAAAAGGCCAAGTCAAGTTATATATTAAATAAAAACTTTCAAAACCCCACTACTTAGTTATAGTTATTCTCCCACTTCCCCCTACAGTTTAAACAATGAAGCAGAGGTGTGGACTCTGACATTTCCCACCTTTATTTTTCATTATTCTCCTTTTTGTCATGTTCAAATCTCTTTTGAGCAGTGTTATCTCCTACACAACACTGCTGGATTTCTTCCAGCTGCTCAGCTCCTCTCCCCCCATTCACACTTTAAATGTCCCTTTCCTCCAGAGCCTCATCAACAATTCTCTGCCAGTCTCTCGTGAAACTCCTGAAAGGCATGCCTGATCTACCCACATGGCCTAGCCTGCCCTCCTCTGAGCTCTGCCTGGTGTGATCTTTCTAAGGGACACTGCCCTCTTGATGTCCTATAGACACCTCACACTCAAAATACCCAACAGTGAACCAGCTCCTTGACACTACCTTCTCTCCCTATTTCTACCCTGCTTTCAGTCCCCTGGCAGCTGTCTTAATTCTATTCCTTTTCTTCCTTATGAATCACCTCTTTAACACTTATCAAACCTGCCTCCCTAACTCTATTCATTTGCCCAAGACCTCAATTTAGGGTTGCTGTCTAGGCTACCTGCAGTAACCTCCTTAATTATCTTCCTCCCACCAAATATGGACTCCATCTAAAATAATATTTTCTATTCTGCTGCCAGAGTAATCTGATCTTCCTCAACATAGACATGATGGAAATCTCTTGTTTGCCAGTATTTTAGTTTATGCTTATTTCTTTTCTTTTCTTTTGCTGAGGGTGGCCTTGAACCTGTGATCCTCCTGTCTCATAGCCTCCCAAGTACTGGGATTCCAGGCATGCACCACCATGTCCCATTAGATTCTTATTTCTTTAAGAATATAGTTCAAGGTCCCTGGCCAAGCACATGAGGCCCATTGTGATACGGCCCTTGCTTATCATATATTCCCATCTATAGAACCTTGGTTCTAGTCATACTTTTTCTATTTGCCTTTGTACTTTAAAGTCAAATAAAACTTCGTCTGTTTGTGCCTTTGTATTTTAAAATATGTCCACCTCTCTGCCCAAAATGTCCACTCCCTTCACCATTCTTTAGGTAACTTCCATTCACCCTTCAAAGTTCAGTTCAAATACCACCTGCCCCAGGAAGTCTGGTCTGTATACTTCTTAACAACCTACACGGTGCTAAGCTCCATGAGGGCAGGAACCAAGTCTTATCTTGGTATCCCCAGCAACTGATACAGCGTTTGGCACAGGCAAATGCTCAGCAAATGTCTATCAAATGAATGAATAGGAAGCCTCCAAATCCTCCCAGTTACCTCACTGTCATTTTAGAATGCTCATCTTACAAAGGCTCGGAGACTTCAGTGCAGGTGGTGGGTGGGAACAGAGAGAGGACGGAATGGAGGAAGTCAGCCCAGAGACCTGGAAAGCAGTGCAGCTCCAGGGGGTGTGGTACAGGAGGGAGGAAAGGAAGGGTTGGGTACAAAGAGATGTTGAGCAACTGCTAATATTCATGAAGGCAAATTATTATTATTATTATTATTATTATTAAATATTATTAATTATTTTATTTGTGGTACTGAGGGTTGAACCCAGGGGCATTCTACCACCAAGCTACATCCCCAGCCCTATTTTATTTTTTTATTTGGAAACAGGGTTTCACTAAGTTGTGGAGGTCCTCACTAAGTTGCTGAGGCTGGACGTGAACCTGCGATCCTCCTGTCTCAGCCTCCCAAGTACTAGGATTATAAGCATGAGCCACCATGCCTGGCCACAACAGTAAATTAAATGGATAAAATAATATATAAAGGTCACGGTCTCAAAAATTTAAAAAAATTAGCTTGGAGATGGATCAGGTTAACATGGCAAAGCTGGAAAAGACAGTATCAGAGACAAATGGGGGGCTACCTCCTTACTCTAGTGCACTTCACTTACAGGGCCTGCCTACTGGGAACATGTCACTAAGCTCTCAAGTCACCTGTGTCTGTGCTGGGTCATACTGTAGGTACAAAACAGTGTCTATGGCTTCCAGATTATAATACTGACAGAATATATTTCTCTTGTGTTCTCTGTCTAAGTTCTCAGAGTAAGGACCCAACACTCTGGGAGGCAAATTTGGCCAACATCACAGTTACTCAATCTTAAAGGATGGTGGGAAATTAAGTAAAAGAAATAAAAACTTCACTAAAAATAAAAATCATAGGCCACACAGCACTTGGTGGAGATTGGGTGGGGCAATGTAAATGTAAGATCAACGAACAGTTGCACAGATCTTCCAAAGTGGTGGTGAGACCACTCCCAAAGGCACTCAATATTTATTTTTAGAGGAACAAAAATAATTCAAAAGGCACTTGAAATTCTATCTTCCACATCCTAGAAGGGCAAAAACCAGATTTCATTCTACTATTGAATACACAATAACAGACTGTCTATACTCAGAAACGGATTATTTCCTAAGTCATTAGGTATTATTTGGATAATTGGAAAACAATTTAATAAATCTAAAAATCTACCTATAACAGGTGTTATTCTACCTTTTCTTCTAGGGTAGGATGTGGCCAAATCATTTAGATTCATAACTACTTTGATAAACCTATGAAACTCTAAAAGTCTTATCAACTTCTCCCCAAAGTACAAATACATAACTTCTTGACATTATTTATTTGACTAATCAACTAAGAAAAGTAACTTTTTCCCTCTCAACTTTTATTTTGGGAGGGAGGATAAAATAACAAATGATGTTCTGTGCCAGGATGTTGTTATTATTAATGTCAATAAAGGCTCCAATAAGAAATATTTACAATTATGACTCATTGTGAAATAACAAGTAATTGTCTTGCAGGCCTTTTGAAAATAAACAGAATAAATAAATAAGTATAGCTTCTCCATTATGTGCTGCAGCTATACCCTTAATAAAACCTGATCACGGACCATAAGAAAAGCAAAAATGAAATTCAAATCAGACCCCAGGCTGCTGTAAAGTATTGTTGACTGGAGAAGCCAAGAAATAAACCTTTTACTCACCGAAGGAAGCAGATGTTTTTCCACGGATAATGTATACTTTTAAAAGCCATTATTTTATACGTGGAGTGTGATTTAATAAAACCCACCCTCTATCTGCATGCTTGCAAATAGGAAACACAAAAGATTGTCCTTGTAAACACACGAACCCCTATGCATAAATGCAGGGCCCGTCAACCAAAATTTTGTGCCTCTTTTTCTGTTCGCCTAAGCTTAAGATATTGTAATTCAATGCAATGGTTAGCAGAAAGGGCGCAGATACAAAACATGTAAATTGTTAGCTGTCTATTAGGTATAAGAGAGTCATGCATAATAGAAAAGATGGTGTTTCCTATGGAAATCTATTTTAAGATGCATCCATTTAAAGGCAACCGAGAGCTCAAAATCAAGTTCAACTGGAAGAACAGAGCCCGAGCGAGCAAATAATAAAGAAATGGGCAAAGATGTTCAGGGAGGAGGGAGCTGTGCTAAATCTGAATTGCAGACCAGCAGGATGGTTTCCCCATTCCTGAGGTCATTCAAGGAACCAGGTGGAAACCACTGGCCAGAAGAAAGAGATATGCTGTCTACGGCAGGAGCAAGGTATGAAGTGGGGACCCTGGGGCCCTTCCTGCCGGGCAGCAGCATGCTCCTCCAGCCTTTCTTAAATGGCTCCGTTCAGAATTGTATTCGCCAACAGCTGTGCCTGCATGGCCTCCAGCCCACGTTGAATGACATCTAATGACAGTTGCTGAGTTCGTTCTCAGACAACATGGTTAGAATGCTTGGAGAATTAATGGTAAGGAAGGACTTCAATGAGTATTCCATTTCATTGCACGGGAAGAAATCCTTAGCTTCGAACAACATAAATATTGATGCAGACACACACAGCCATCTTATGTGAGAGCCTGATTGTGTAATTTTATCGAGTGGAGAAAGCACATACTCCAATATGTTAAATAATTATTTGGCTCAATAACAGATGCATTTGGACTCTAAAACATGCTCCCACATATTCCATATCGCTTAAAACTTCACTAACAACTTACTCATTTCAAGGTACTCATAAAACAATCCCAGTTTGCCCATGGGCTGCAGATGGTAATCCTGTTCCCATCGTGGGGTTATCTTCTCCGATCCCGAGACTCTGTCTCGATACCGTCCAATTAGATTCATGATCCAGCTGCCAAAAAAGATCAAATTATAAATTAGAATGAATACTATCAGGCTAAGGTCATAAAAGTGTTTTGCTGCTATCACAAAACTGAACATGTAATCTTCCCAAGAAACTAATTTCTTGTTTGCCTGTTAAATTTCTTTTTTTTTTCTGCCTCCGTACTCTCACATATTTTGAAAATCAGGACTGGTTTCCTGGACTTACCAAATGACAATGGCTACTATTTTATTTTCCAACTTCTTTTTCATGTGGGCAGTTTAATATTTAAAAGATATTTTCCTTCAATTGATTAACTTTAGTTTGTTTTTCACTTCCCCTGTTTTAAAATAGTCTTTCTGGTATGCAAATCATCAGTGGAAAAAATAAAAACACAGTATGTGGGTTGGTAATAGTATATATGCTGTAGAGAAAAATAAAGCAGGGCATGGGCTGTTCGCGTTTGTGTATAGGGAGGATGGGGACTGCGGAGCGACAACCTCACTGAGTGACATTTGAATCCTCTGAAGGAATCAAAGGATCGGGCTGCAGAGATGAGAGCTTCCAGGCAGAGGAACAGAGACTACTGAGACTCCGAGGCTAGAGCCCCGCAACTCTGACAGACAGCTCTGAGGGTCCTGCAATCCAGGGCTGGTGGTTTAGAGGTGGGCTCTAAGAGAACTGCACTGTGAGGATTTGGATGTTTTTAACTCTGAGGGAAGTGAAGAGCCCCTTGGGGTAATTAAGCAGAAATGTGACATAATTTGAATTAGACAAACTAGGTCTCATTAGACAATGTAGGACTCTATATAAACTGATCAATTTAAGGACCAGAGAAGTGAAAGGCTTCGTCAAGATCTTGCTGCAAGTCGGGCATGGTGGTGCATGCCTGTAATCCCAGTACTTGGGAGGCTGAGACAGGATGATCACAGGTTCTAAGACAACTTCAGCAACTTAGTGAGACCCTGTTTCCATATAAGAAAATAAAATAGGGTTGGGGATATAGCTCAAAGATAGAATGCCCCTGGGTTCAATCCCTTTCTTTCTCTCTCTCTCTCTCTCTCTCTCTCTCTCTCTCTCTCTCTCACACACACACACACACACACACACATACACACACACACACCATATTGCTAAACTAGGACAAACAGCTCTGCCCAGTGCTGGGTACTGTCCCCACAGAGCTGTTTGGGCTCTTTCTCTTTTTTTCTCTCTCAAAACCTTGTGGCCCAGATAAATGCTTCTCCCCTCCTTTTATTTTCTGGTACTAGGGGTTGAACCCAGTGGCACTCTACCTCCAAGATATACCCCCAGGCCTTTTTATTTTGAAACAGGGTCTCACTAAGTTGCTGAAGGTATTACTAAGTTGCTGAGGCTGGCCTCGAACCTGCGATCCTCCTGTCTCAGCCTCCCAAGTACTAGGATTATAGATATGCACCACCACACCCCACTTGTTTCCCCCTTTTTAATGGCAAAAGAAATCTGACTTGGCATAAGATGAAATATGCACCTGTAGCATAAAGAACCGTTGTCCCCTCAAGCAACAGCCGGCTTGTGGTTTACTTGTGGAGTTCAACAAAAGAGGCGCAACAAGAAGAAACAACCTGGAGTACACACATGACAGCTGGCTAAGCTTTGGCTGATTAAATGACATGTTTGTATGGATTTCAAATTCTGACAAAGTGAGAGTATTATGGGACTATTCAGACAGTTGCTGCAAGAAAACCACACAGACCCCCCCCCCACCTCCACCCTTCCTCATGTGCACACACTATTTTTTTTTTTTTTGCGGTACCGGGGATTGAACCCAGGGGCATTCTACCTCCAAGCTACACCCCCACCCCTATTTTTTATTCTTTATTTTGAAACAGGGTCTCACTAAGTTGCGGAGGGCCTCACTAAGTAGCTGAGGCTAGCTGTGAACCCGGATCCTCCAGTCTCAGCCTCCCAAGTACTGGGATTACAAGCATGCGCCACCATGCCCGGCTGTGCACACACTATTGGTTCCAGTGCTGACTCTCCGTGATCATGACCCAGGTCTTACCCAGGGGCAATGCCCTACCTACAGAACACGCCCCTGGCTTCACGGTCTTTTTCCATTTTTTTCTCGTCAATGGCATCAGGGACACAGCAGGAAGCTGGGGGAAGTGGAGGAGATTTGGACTCAGCCCTGAATCTGAATTCACATTTACTGTTACCCCTATTTTACTTTGGGTGTTATGAGAAAATGGGGTGATAAAACACACCACCCAGGGCTGCAGTCAGGATTAAGTGATTCAAAACAAAGGGTCTAGCACATTTCCTAACACAGCACACCCCCTGCATGGAACTTCCTGTTGACCAACATTGGCTACACTGACTGAGGCCAACTGAAAACATGGCCTATGCCATTTGGAATCTTGTCTTGGAGCCACCGGACCACCTGGGCCAGTGGTTCTCTCTTCGGTACGCAGAAGATGCAGAATGCTTACTAATAGTGCAGCTTCCTATACCTCCACCAAAGGATCTAAGGAATGCTCTAGAATCTGCAGTTCTACAGCCATTCCAGGGGCCTTGTAACACAGGTGGTTCTGAGGACCATGTATGTCCGCCACCCTTCATGACGCCTAACCTCGAGATTCCTGGGTTTAGTTTCTACTTGTTTAGTTTTTGCTCTGCTCCAGCCTCAGCCTCTTCTGAATCATGAAGAAGGCGTTTTCCTGTTTGGGTCCTCAGCCCATCATAATTTGGATTCAGGATGAAACTTTTGTCCTGTTGCATTTCTAACTCACCTGATGCTTCCCTCTCGTATGGTTCTGTCTCCCCACTCACACTGGCTCTTACTATAAGTCTTTCTGACTAGCTGGGCCTCTTGTTCAGTTCTCCAGAGCTGAGCCACTCATCTGTGGTAGTAATATGTCCACTGTTGACCTGACTCATTTGGGTTTCCTACTAGACTATGACTCTAATGCTGGATTTCAATCTTGACTGCACATGAGAATCACCTATAGAAACTTTAAAAAACACACCAGATATTTTTTCCCTGGCAAAGGCTAGAAGGAGGATAATAGTTACAAAATAGTTTCTGTAGGAATTTATCATACACATTAACATAACCTCATCATAACTTGCCCCTTATTAATTAGGTATTTATGTAATGAGTATTTAGACCTTATTTTCTCTAGGACTTTTATTATATTTAATCCACCTATGAAAGATAGTCACCATTTCTGTTTAAAATATTCTACAGTATTTCTACTTACTAATTTTTAAATACAAGCATCTCTCACTGTCTGAATCTATTTCATGCCCTAGTTCACTGTTTTTGAACTTAAAGGGTGACTGTGGATAGTGGAATCTACTGTATTTAGGACTCTCTGATTGTATATCTCTTGCTCATCCTCTGCCTAGATCACATCTTGTGAAGAGATATCTTCTCGTATGACAGTTCATTGCTCTTAATATATTAGTGGTGTGTAATCACTGGGGAAAGTATAGAAAATATTGAAAGGAAGAAAATTATAGCCATCCACTATCTAAATACCAAAGGATACTAACACCACAGGCATTTTGGATGTTTAATTATTTTCCTTAATATGTTATCATAAAATTTTCTTCAGGGTAATTTGCTTAACACTGGAATTGTACTTAGCCTTTTGTTAAGTATGGAATAAACAGATTCCCAGGAATGCCTCAAATATCAAAATACCAAGTAGCAACTGGTAAGCCAAAGGGCTCTGAGTTTGTTCTCTGGGTCCAATTCTGTAAGTCACTGATGTTTGTATTTGAAACACACGAGGAGCATTCATTCAGTGGTTCATGCCAAGTGCCTGCTCTAAGCCAGGGACTAGTCCAGAGACTCCACAGGGAACTGGGCCACAGTGCCAGACATGCTGCTATCCTTCTTCCAAGAATCCTGGTCAGGGGGGTGTGGACCCAAAGGAGGGGTAGAGGATAAAGAAGGTAGATTTCTGGTGAATTTTGCTATGTTCCTTTTGCTGAATTAACATTGTATGAAAATAGCTGCTAACTTATAAGCTTTTCTCTCCCATTCTTTCTATTTTTGGAATGGATGAAGTTCTGGGTAGCAAGGGTGCCTGCTATATCATTGATATGTTAGGATACTGTATGAAAAAAAATGACACTGGCACCAACACAAAGAAGAAAAATCCCAAGTCACTCTCTAGTTTGGATAACAGTTTCCAAACAACAGGAAGATAATTTAAAGCAGACTGAAGAAATATTTTAAGCCAGGAGTAGAACTATCTAAAGGTCACTGTAATTTTCAACAATGGGCTGACTTGAAGAGAAAATACAAGCAGGTCATGGATACCATAATCATCCTTTATCTTGAAATATTTCATGTGAACAAATATCATTTCATATGAATTTCTCAATACTAGTTTAGGAAATATACCCTTCCCCCCAACTTTTCAAATCAGAAAATAGCCCCTTGCCAACCAATTAGATATCAAAACCTAGTGTTAAATAGTTAATCTACTTGGTTCACAAAATATTTTTTAGTAATCTAATAATGAGTTAAGACTTTATATATTTATTTTCACACAGAAATGAACACAATATTATTTGTGCATGACCTACTTTTACTTATCTGGAAAAATCTGAATATGAACTGGATGAAAGTAAAGGTTGTTTTCTGCCCACTAGGATTATAAAATATTAATTTCACCACTAAAGCCAGAATCCTATTCTGGCTTGTAGGGGGTGGGGGAGAAGGGGAGGGAGGAATGTCTTTGTTTAGAGAAAGACGCTGCTGTTCACACTGATAATGGAGGAGGAAGAAATCTAGAAGGATGCACTGAAACTCAGAGTCAGTTAGCTGCTCTGTGAAGAGCATGAGCAGAAACCTGGTGATGGGGAGAAAAAGAAGGAAGGTAGGGAGGGAGGGAAAAGAGGGGGAAGTTGTATGTGATGTGGTGAGGGAGACAGTGCAGAATGGCAGGAGGCTGGAGAAAGAAGGGTGATAAGTTTAAAATAAAACACCTCAATTGCATGGTAGTATAACACCCTTTTAAAAAAAGGGGTGGTTTCTAAATTTTCAAAACGTGAGTTGAGTTTCTGCCTTCATGACCCAAACATCAGCACAGCATGCTTGTGTGGGTGGTTCTGGAGGCCACTAGGGAGAGGGGCTGAGTACTCTGCATTTGGGTTGGCATGGAATAGAGAAGGGTACAAATAGTGGTGGCAAGAGAGGGGGAGATCAAATGTTTCATGAGAACAGAAACTCAGAGCCAGAAACTACCTTTGAAAAATATGTGTGGTAGACAGGACAGTGGTCTTCCCAAAGATGGTCCCCTGCTAATCCACAGAACATATGAACGTGCTAGGTTACTTGGCAAAGGGGAATTAAGGTTGCTAATCAGCTGACTTTAGTACAGGGAAAGCATTCTGGATGATCCAAGTGGATCCAAAACAATCACAAGGGTCATTACAAGAGGAAGAGAGAGGCACAGAAGGGAGGGACGGGAAGAGGGAGTCATATAAGAAGGGTCGGAGGCATGAAGTACTGCTGGCTTTGAGGTGGAGAAAAGAGGTCACAAGCCAAAAGATGTGGGTGGCCTCTAGAAGCTAGAAAAGGGGAAGAAAGAGATTCACCTGCAAGTCTTCAATAAGAAACACACCCTGGGAGTCTGCACTGGGAAACTGGGGAGGACAGAGAGTCGGCAGGCACATAAACAGCGCTCTCGGGAGCCAGGCCACAGCGAGTAGAGCTACCAGATACTATTTCCATATGGCAATATAAAATGAATATCATAGTCTCCCTGTAAACTGCAGAAAATACAGATGTGCTGGACATTTCATTTGGATATGGGATGGGACTTGAGTGAAAGTTTATAAGGACAGTGGGATTAGAGCTTACATACATCTGAAGTATAACTATATACTACTCTTACTTTTTAGGGAAAAAATAGGAAGTCAAAACCTTTAAAAAGATCTTTGTGGTTCTTATGTTGGACAGTTATCTCTTAAAACATTATGTATGTATCCCGGTGCCTCAGGATCACAAGAGATTTCTATTTTTGTTGTTGTGCTGTTTTGCAGTACTGGGGATGGAACCCAGGGCCTATGCATGGCGGGCTGGTGCTCTACCACTGAGCTACATCCCCGGCTCAGAACTTCCATTCTTGCAAGCACATGAGTTTGGAGTCATGGGGTCCTGTTGTTGAATCCTACAGTAGCTTCTTACTGGCAATGTGAACTCAGGTTAATCACTTAGTTTATAAGCTTAATCTTAAATTATAGATCTTTATTTGCAAAAAGGAGACAAAAATAAGGATAGTTTTGAAGATTAAATGAGAAAGACATATAAAGCATTTAATGCAGTGTGACTAAGAATTCAACAAATCACTATTAATGACTTTCATATGTACAATATAAAGGGAAGGGTGGAGCATGCTGTGAGAAGTTGTGGATACGTACTTCCCGGCTCTAACAAGAACTCTCTCTCAAAGGCCACAAATGACAGCTTAAGGCGCATAAAGTATGGCAGGTGGGGATTTCCATTAAATATAAGGAAGGTTGTATATAATTATTCAATACTTGATATGTTTAAACTGTCAGCTGAACTGTCTTGTCTGGGGACTTTTAATAATACTCTTTAATCCATTTTAGAGATGGACATGCAGCTATGTGGCTATTGTAGATAAATTACTGGGATGGGTAGGTTGACTGAGCCTCTATCTTGTTACTTAAGCTACATTATTTGATACTCACGGAAGTAATACTTCTTGTATGTTATTCCAGATTGCTTTTCCTCCCATGATTATTGTCAGCTGAGTAGTCAGTTCAAGGAGACAGCCGCCTGGGTCACACTGGAATGTTAAAAAGAAAATTTCATTTTGATGATGGATGGGTGTAACTTGGACTATAGTCATTTTTTTTCTGGTATTTGTTTTACCTAGGTTAAAAAATTATAAGGAAGATACACTGAAAAGACTATCATGCATTAAGTAACTGAAAGGAAAACATTTGGCAGCTTAAACTGTAAAGAGAAAATGATTCTGTTCTCATACCTCTTCATTCCTGTACTTTCCCAGCCAATACACTGGGTCTCCGGGATAGCCCACAAATTTGCCCTTAAAGAATGCTATGTAGAAGCATGACGAGTAATAGTTGACAAACTGAAATAAAAACATCTTCATGGTGAGGCTGTTCTCATAGTCAGTTTGGGTCCTCGGGAGCTCTGTAGTTAAAACAGGAGATTTTAAAATCGTGAACAGCTTTGAGGCTCTAATCAAAGACACTGATACATGAGTTAACATGTTGAAAAAAATATAATTCACACTGTTTCAATTTAAGCTGTTTTCAATTGCTTAATATAGCCACTGTGTTAATTCCAAATTTGCACACTGTTACAAGAGTTCTCTCCCCACATGAATGCAATATCCCACATGGCAAAAAAAAAAATATATATATATATATATACACATGTATGTGTGTGTGTGTACATATTTACATATATATTTAAATATACTTATTTTTTCAACTACTTAAAATTTACAAGTACTATGTCATCAAATGGTAAAGAACTGTCTTAGGTCTAAACTAACAAAAAACTATTATTACTTTTTGGTACTGGAGAATGAACTCTGATCTACACCCCAGCCCTTTTTAAAAATTTATTTATTATTTTGAAATAGGGTCTTCGTGAAGTTGCTAAGGGCTTGCTGAGTTGCTAAGGTTGTCCTAGAACCTGTGATCCTTCTGTCTCAGCCTCCCAAGTACTGGGATTACAGGTGTGCAGCCACCATGCCTGGCCAGAAAATTAGTTTTGAATTGCCTGCTAAAGGCTGTTCTTTTGTGTTCCTGAATCATAGTAAAGTAGGTCTGTTGAAGAAAGCAACAAAACAAGGGGCAACTTGCTAGAGGCATTTGGAGAAAACAGAACAGGTCACTCCTTCTAGTCTGGACTCCGAGTCAGTCTGATGGTTTTTAGATAACCACTTAGTCCACTCAGAGAGTGACCCAGATGCATGCAGGGTGTGGGAGGCACTTAACTCTGGTGACCAAGCAGTTGTCCGGGATCTGAGCCAGAGGGAAGAAACACTTATTGCAAAAGGCAGAGCTGACTAGAATTATATTAACAGGAGCAGCACAGGGGAAGACATGTAGCAGCGCAATTGCTGGTCCTCTCGGCAAATGAACACACCGCCATTGGAACCATGACCCTATTCCACTTATTTGCAACAAAGAGACTATTTACTTTCAACAATGGAGTACACAATGGAATGTAATTGAAAATATTATTCAGCACTGATCTGTCAACACAGAGCTTGGACACTATAATGATTGCCGTTGCTTTGTCCCTTTTGCTAATATAAAGCTGTTGATAATAATGCATTTCCCATACAGGCTGGAGAAAATATGTTTACACTTGAAAATTTATAGAAATTATAACCTACAGGAATAGAAATGGCTTAAAAGGTCCAGCCTCTATCTCTACCAGGTTCTAAAGAAAGGTCTCAGAAATTGTGCAAGCAAGGCCTTACCAAAGTTAGTAATCATGATGGCCACTTTTTCATATATGGTGTTCAGAATCATGATGATGATAAAGCTGATGATGGAAGCGGTGATGGACGTGGCCGTCTGTGGGGTCAGGTACTTCTGGATCGGGTCCGCTGTCCCATTGATGTTTTTGGGAAGTTTGGCAGAAAACACGATGAACACTGACAGCCTATAGACGATGATGCCAATAACTGAAGCGATGATCAACAGGATCTGTAAGCAGAGTAAACAGCAGCATGAGACTCACCGGAAACCAGAGTTTTACTATTAAAAATTGGATGCCTACTTAAATGAACCAGGTGCATGTGGAAAGTGGCATGAGACAGGAAAAGGAATGACGGAAGTCAAGAGAGGGTGCACCCATTATGCATCCACTAATGTACCCTGTTAACAACAGGGGAGAGCCGGGGCATGGTGGCACACGCTTGTAATCCCAGTCCTTGGGAGACTGAGACCGGAGGATCCGGGTTCACGGCCAGCCTCAGCTACTTAGTGAGGCCCTCCGCAACTTAGTGAGACCCTGTTCCAAAATAAAGAACAAAAAATATGGCTGGGGGTGTAGCTCAGAGGTAGAATGCTCCTGGGTTCAATCCCCAGTACTGCAGGAAAAAAAAAAAAAAACAGGAGAAACTGAAAAGGGGATGAGAGCGGATATGAGGACCTTCAGCACTTTCTATGTGATTTTTCTGTAAAGTTAAAATTACTCTAGAAGAGAACGTCTATTAAAAAAGGAGTGTATCAGCTGGGCATGGTGGAGCACACCTGTAATCCCAGTACTTGGGAGACTGAGACAGGAGGATCACAGGTTCAAGGCCAGTCTCAGCAACTTAGCAAAACCCTGTTTCAAAATAAAAAAACAAAAACAAAAACCAAAAAGGGCTGCATGCGTAGCTCAGAAGTAGAATGCCCCTAGGTTCAGTCCCCAGAACGAACGAACAAACAAACAAACAAACAAATAAAAAGTGTATCTTCAGACAGCATAAAACTGGAATAACCAGTAGCATATTAGAAGAAGTGTGATCATAGAACCAATAAAAGCATCCCTTCTACAATTACTGAATGATTTGGGTTAGAAAAAAGTAGTATTTTGCTTAGTTATACTCTTTCAAAGAGATGTGAATCCTTCCAACAAAGAACCTGCCACCAGTTCAAGCGTCAGAGGTGCTGGCTTTCGTCTTAATCTCAGCAGCAGAGGAGATTCTGAGCTGGCCCCAAAGCTGGCCCAGAGGTGCTCTCTGTGAACGGTCTCTGCTGTTAAAAGCTTCTGATGCTTTTCACACTCAGCTCTTAAACTGGCAGCCGTCCATACCTGCACTTTGCACATTTGTGTCATTGAAGCACTGCATTTCTGACTGCAGGGTCCCTAGCACCAGTGCAGGGTCTGAGGCATAGGTTGCACATGGTAGGATTTCACCTTTTCAATAAACAAGTTTGGTCAGGTCACTGACTAATCCACATTAAAGATCCCAGGAATGTTTTCCTTACTTGATACACAGAATTAGACATTGTTGGAGAGGTATCTTTAAAGTGTCTTCCCTATACCTACTTTCTATACACCAGAATCACGCACTCGATGTGTCTGACTGCTCATGATGGCTGCACGAGAGAGAAAGGTTACAGAGAATGGGAACTTTAGGGCCAAACAAATCATGTCATGGTGTTGACAGTAATGAAGAGAGGTTGTTTTTCAGCTATAGACGGCAGTACAGGGAATGAGTACAGGATGGTCCTGGAGCTGGACTCCTGCATGTGAATTCCAGCCCTGCCACTTGCCATAGGACCTTATATAAATTAATCTCTGGGGCTTCAATTTCCTCATCTGTACAATGGGCATAATATAACACTTAACTTATAGAATTTTGCAGGATGCAATGAGTTACTACAGGTAAAAAAAAGCAAAAAACAAAAACACGCCCGGAACATTAAGCCTAGACACAAAAAAGCACTATATAGATATTAGCTATGATTATGGTGACCAAAGTGTTAAAAAGATGTTTTTCTTCTTGTTAAACAAACCGTTTATAGAGCAGGCATTATATTTCCCCTGTAATCTTGCTCATTATGTCCTTTCCTGCACAGTTAAGTCTTAATTCATAAAATGAAAAAGATCTGTATGTGTATATATGTAAAAAATTAGCTAAGGCTGAGAAAAATTGGAGATGATGTTTTAATCTCCCTTTCTCAGTACAACACAGTTATACTGGCTATTTAAATATTAGGTATTTCTAAACATGTTACCTCCATAATTATTCTGATTAAGCGACTATAATAGCATTCTTTGGTTTTGTGGCACCAGGGATTGAACCCAGGACCTTGAGCATGCTAGGAAGTGCTCTACCACTAAGCTACACCCCAGACCCTAATAGCATTCTATAAATGCTTACTGTTCTCAGCACATGTATATTTGTTGAATCCTCATAACAGGCCTGTGAGGTGGGTATTATATCTCCTTTACAGAAAGAGAGTATGCAATTTGTTCCCAATCAAACATCAAGGAATTATGGGAACTGAGATCCCCAAGATACATTGACCTCCACACGGCACCGTCTCCCATGTGGTTTATGAAATGCATTCCAATTCATTCCAGAGATTTTTAAGCATGATATGTTTCCATACTTCTTCAGGGTGCTGGATCTGTTTACTTTTTCTTCATGGGAGCAGGGAAGCTTTTTGTTCTCCTTCAAGTTTTTAAATTATCTTTTCTGATTCTAGTTTTAATACTTTTCTGACCGTAACTTTAGTTATGTACTCCCTGTAGAAAATTTGAAAGGACTCTTTAGTGGACACTGGCTGCTTTTGCTGGCCTGGATCTGATCCCTATCTTAGAAGACAACCCAGATTTTGCTGTGGGGAGAATAACCCCACACATAGGGGTGTGTGGGATTGCTCCTACGGTGCTCCAGAGCCAGATCCTGACGGTTTGAGACAAATCCATGTCTCATCCCACTGGCCTCAGAAACTGATTCTGGGCTCGACACATAACCCAGTAAGACTTGCTGAGTATGAAGAGACATGTGTTAGAGCCATGGAAAAAAGAAACTTCCTTCACCCATAGAGGAAGATGCTTAAAGAAGACCTCTCTGCTTGGATATGATGCGGGGTCTGAAATGCTGCAGTCATTTTGCTACTGGGGTACCTTGGCCCCACCACTGAGGGAAGCCTCCAAAAGTCAAGTGAAGACAGAACAAAACACAGACTATATAGCCATTTAGGCTGCAGCAGCTATCCTCTGAAGCCACACTTGCGGACCTGGAATTTTCAGTTTCAGAAACGAATAAATCCCACCCTCCCCCATTTTGTTGTTTAAAATGATTAGAGATTGATTTTGTCACCTAAAACTGAAAGACTCTTAACTATAAAAATAAATAATATAAAGGAAAATAGAGCTGGGCCTGGGGGCTCACAACTATAATCCCAGGACTTGAGAGGCTGAGACAGGAGGATTGCAGGTTTAAAGCCAGCCTCAGCAACTTAGTGAAATCCTGTTTTAAAATAAAAAATAAAATAGGGCTGGGGGGTGTAGCTCAGAGGTAGAATGCCCCTGAGTCTAATCCCCAGTACCACACACACATTAAAAAAAGGTAAAATTTATCTAACATTTATTTACAGGTAGGCATAATTCTTTTAGAACTGTGTATTGTTGGCATATTTAAAACCACTTTACATTAAGGAATGAAACTCACCAGATTATGTTTGTGTATGTACAAATATGTAGCAAATGAACTAATTATGCACAGTCATAATATGCCAATGAAAAAAGAAAAAAATCAAATGAAAAGAATTTAACATATTGTTATTCTTCCTTTAAACTTATAAACCATATATGCTTTTACACATCATAAAATGTCTTCAAGAGCCTACTTTTTCAAGGCTGCACAATATTCACCGTAATGTGTGTCTGACGTAGGAAATTTGGTTGAGATTTATAATCACCAGTGTGTATATGTGTGTGTATAAAATGTGATAAACATGAAAAATCTTACCTTTACTCATCACTTTGAAATGCTTGTTGATTAAAAGTTTCTAAAAGCTAAATTAGCAGATTAAAGCCTATGAGTATGTTTGTTGGGGCCTCTTGATATGTACTGTCCGGTTGCTTTCTAGGAAGGCTGGAGCACTTTCTAGTGCCCTAATGTGAGAGTAGCTGATGCTACATTTCAACCTCACAAACACTGAGCAAACACAGAGGCAATTACTTGAGAGGCAAACAATTGTATCTCAATTTAATGTGCATTGGCTTAAATAAGATCGAGATTTGATTGTTTTTTCATGTTTATCTGCCACTGTATGTTTCATTTGTTCTCTTTTTCCTTATTGAAATCTGTGCATCATCTGGACTTTATGTATTAAAGGCATTAACCCTTTGTTTGCCCTATTTGTTAACCATTTTCTTTTAATGCAGGGGCATTCTACCTCCAAGCTATACCCCCATTTCTTTTAATTTTTTTACTTTGAAACAGGTCTTGCTAAGTTGTCGAGGGTGGCATTGAACCTGCTTTCCTCCTGTCTCAGCTTCTCAAGAACTGGGATTATAGGTATGCGCCACCATGCCTGGCTGTTAACATATTGTGTGTGTGTTTTGTTTAAATTTAGCGTATGGAAATCTTTAAATATTTTCCTGTGAAACGTCTTCCATTGATGGTTAAGTTTAGAATGTCTTTCTATATGTAGAGATTATATATTAATAGCTTGTGGTTTAATGTTTTTAAAAAGTGCTTTTGGAATTTATTATAGTGTGTGGTTCAAAGTATGGCTTTAACCTTTTTCTTCTAGTAGCTCACAAGTATCCCATTGCCATTTGTTGAATAATCTCTACTTATTCATGGATTTATAATGCCTACCTTCTCATATATTAAATTACTATTGCTATCAGAGCCTACTTCTGGGCTTCATGTCCTCTCCTCTAATCTGCTTTTCTTGAGCCAATAATACTCGCCAAGTTATATTACTAATATAATTTTATTAATAATAAACCCTAAAATAATAAATTCTGGCATTTTAGAAATACTGCCCTTTCATCTAACTTAAAGGTATCTTTTGTCTTTTGGTAGTTTTTATGGCTTTTTGTTGGTAGTTCCTGTTATCTTTTTGCTTAGGATATTCCTCAACATTTTATTTTGAGTGCTGCTGATGGAAAATTTTAGAATTCGTGATGCTTCCCATTTGATCTCTTCACCAGAAACTGGAAAATCCTGAACCACTGGCTTAATTTAAACAAATGAGGTGGAAGGAACTGGAAGAACCAGTGAAAACAGATAAGATATTCTGAAACCGTGAGAGTTATTCCAGGTGGTGGCTAAGTAGCTCTCTGGAAGCGTCTCTCTCTATGAGGTCATATCGTTTCTAGGCTTGGCTTTCAATTTCCTTGATGCTTACAATGAGGCATTGAAAAATTTGTTATATAATAAAAATAAATTTAAAAAATTACTCAAAAAATTTTTGTAACATATTCTTACCCAGAAAAAGACAGCGCTAGCACAGAGGGTTACTCGTAGACACTTTCCCCAGGCAGTGAAGGGAATGCGCTCTTCTTCCTAATTAAAAGAAAAAAGTGTAGTCAATCAAGGGGATTACTGCAAGAAAATTATTATTCTTCTGACCTGTTAGTAAATCTTAAGCTAATTTTTTTAAAAAAATTAGTTTGTAAGCATAGTCTCCTTACTTACAATTGCACAATTTTGTTAATTTCAAACAGACACACACGACATATACAGTGTTTATTTTAAAATGGTTTTTGGACAACGTAAGTATGAATAATAAACTGTGTATCTGCTGTGACCTGTGCTTAGGAATCTAGACATCAGACAGTGCCAACCTACAAAGCCGACGTTCCTGGGCTTGTCTTGGGATTGGAAATGATGGTGATGATAGAGCAGAGCCCAGGTAGGACAAAAAGTTTCATGGGTGTCTGTAAATACTAGATATCTAATGTGTTCTTTGGTTGAGCTTTATATATTAAATTGATGATTTTTAGAGAGTTTCGTTTTATAGCTTTTAAGAATATATTTAAATTCTTGTTTGTTTGTTTGTATGTTTTGTGGTGCTACGGATTGAATCCAGGGGCATTCCACCTCTGAGATACACCCCCAGCCCTATTTTATTTTCTATTAGGAAACAGGATCTCGCTAAGTTGCTGAGGCTGGCTTCAAACCTGCTATCCTTCTGTCTCAACCTCTCAAGTATTGGGATTACAAAGTGTGCACCACCATGCCTGGTTTATATTTAGATTGTTAAGAAAAGAAATCAAAGCCGGGTGTGGTGGTGCACGCTTGTAATCCCAGTACTTGGGAGGCTGAGACCGGAGGATCTGGGTTCGCAGCCAGCCTCAGCTACTTAGTGAGGCCCTCTGCAACTTCGTGAGACCCGGTTTCAAAATAAAGGATAAAAAATAGGGCCGGGGGTGTAGCTCAGAGGTAGAACGCCCCTGGTTTCAATCCCCAGTACCACAAAAAAAAAAAAAGGAAGAAAAGAAAAGAAATCAATACATCTCATGATTTACCTGGATTATAAGAGCAGCAACAGTATAACACTAGCTGCAAATACTTACATGGCATTTGCTCTGTGCTAAGTAATATTCTAAATGGGTCCTAAACATAAACTCAGTTAACCCTTCCCACAATAATGCAGAAGCAACTCTATTATTCCCATTTTATAGATGAGGAAATGGAGGCATGGAGAAGTTAAATGATTTATCCAAGATCACCCAACTAGTGAGCTGCTGTGTTCACGCCTGGCTTCGGGCACTCTCAATTCCTGAGACTTCACTATCAGACCATAGGCCTCTTTAAACCAGTGCAGGATATATTAGCAACAAAAATGAAATGAGGAAGAAAGATAAAGAAAAATGAGCTTTCCTTTGCAATTTCTTACAAGCGACATTTCAATGGAAATTTAACAAATGTATTAGTTAGCAATTGTAGATATAAAATTCGGCTGAGCACGGTGGTGTGCACCTGTAATCCTTGGGAGGCTGAGACAGGAGGATTGTAGGTTTGATGCTAGCTTCAGCAACTTAGTGAGACCCTGTTTCAAAATAAAAAAATAAAAAGGGCTGGGGGTGTAGCTTGGAGTTAGAATGCCTCTGGATTCGATCCCCAGTACCAATAAACACAAACAAACAAACACCCCCCAAAACATACACACACATATAACTGGCAGGTTTAAATGATGAAATTGTCTTTTCTATTTTTCTATGTTGCTGATACTATAAGCTTTTATTTTTCAGTACCCAAAACACTTTATGACTTTCTAATTTTAATTTTCAGCTTTCCTTTCTGAATCTTTGATCTTTCAACCACACATGCTTTGACCCTGTCTTCTCTAGTAAACAGTGGTAACTATTCATAACAAGGCTTATGCGAGACTTGTTACATTGTAAGAGACAAATGTCACCTTCTATTCATAACTAAACCTCATTTTTGTTTTCCATTTATAAAATGAGGAGGTTAAACTGCTCCCTTCAGTCCCTTTTAGTGCCAACATTCTGTAAATCTGTGATTCAATTTGTGAAATCTATAGTTGGGGACATCCTTAGCTGCTCTCGGTGAAAGCATTTTCTTTCCAAGAGCTATTGGTATTCTGAACCTACTGTCCTTATGCCGATGACTGCAAGGACAATCAGCTCTAAATTTCCTGTGTTGATGGAAAGAAGCAATAATGCAGAAGTTTCTAAAATCACCTTTCAGGGGCTTTGGAATATATACAGAGAGATCTACAGTTTTATTTCATTTTATTTTTTGTAGCAGTAGTGGCAGCAGCAAATCTCCCTTTCCAATAATATAAAATGCTCAGGACAGGACCTGGACATAGGTGGACCTCAGCCCATGTTCCCCTTCCTCATCCGTCCTTTTTCCTGACTTTAGAATAAGAGCCACACTGTTTTGTGCACATCCCAGCCAGGAGGTGGAGCAGTGACTGAGACTTAGTGTAAGATAAAGGGGCAGCTAGTTTAGGATGAATATGAATAGGGACTGTAATGAAGGTGCAGGTGAAAAATTGAGAATCAACTATAAAAACCAGTGCATCTTTCCTTATACATCTACGTCATAGTCTAAAGGGGGGCAACTTTACTGTTATTACAAATGAAAGGAGCCTATTTGTCTTCTATGTCCACTATTCCATGCAGTGTTTCTTCACTGTGGCTGCGCATTACAATCACCCGACGAGCTCCAAAAAAAATCTCTATGCTCCAAACCCACCCAGGCTACTAAGTACCCTCAGAGTATGGGATGATAGGACCCAGGCATCGATAGTTTTTGAACTCCATGGTTGAGAACCACTGCAGTTAACAGACTAAATTGCATCTCACAGCGTCCTCCTTACCTGAGTAATCTCGTTTATCACCACGTGGTTACACTGGGCTTCATACTCCGGCCGGGGCTGTTCTTCTTGCTGTAACTCAACAGTGTCCCATTCATACTCTAGTTCTGCTTGGCGCCGCTTCCAAAACTCCAGAAACAAGGTAACTAACAAGGGAGGAAAACAGCGTTATATGGGTCTTTAATGATGAGTGATGTCTCAGGAATCCATGCTGAATAGTACCCATTAACACTTTTGTATATACTAAACAGAATCTAATTTATACATGATACTAATATTTAAAAGGTATAAAAAGATTTTATGGACAACAATAATTTACACAAATCACAGAATAGACCATTGCTTATGGGAAAGGTGATAATGTGCCGGTCAGAAGATAGTTCCTAATGCTCTGCGCCACCTGCACTTTCTTGCCAACTTAAAACACATGGAACTGTGATAACTCGAAAGAAGTTAATGGTCCATCCTTCAATATGCTTTCCCCTTCATCCTTTTCTTTTTTTGCTCCCTCTTTTCCTTCCTTCCTAAGGGTCTGGGGAGAAGGGTACACTTTGGTACTCTCCAAATAAATTAATATCCTTTCATGAGGAAAACTGCTATTTCTCTCAATCTTGTATTAAGCAGAAAAAAGTTTTTAGGAATCAGTATTTTTCAGAATTTGTAACTCAAAATACTAAATAAGAACACTGAATGTTAATTGAAGATTACAGTCAGTCCCCTGGACCCTTCCTAGATAGATATTTTGGAATCACCACTGTTCTCTTCACAAATGCTTTTCAATAGTCTATTCTGTGCTAAGAATAAAGAGAAACAGGACAAGTCTCTGCCTCAAGGAGCTCCTAGGTGTTTGGACATGACAGGTACAGTAGACTATTAAGAAGGCTATGATAAGGGTAAGCACGGGTTGTTCTGGGCACATGGCCCGAACATCCACCCAGATGTTTCAGGGAAGGCTTTCCCAGAGGAGGGGAACACATCAGTGAGCCTTGAAATGACTCAGAGCTGATCGGGTGCAGGTGGTGGTAGATTGGAAGTTAAGGCCACTTCCCCCCTGGGGAGCTGCGCATGAAAAGGCAGGGAAGCCAGAGCACTAGGGACTTTCTAGGACAGTCCGGTTGTGAGCGTAGGGTGTGATGGGGAGGATGGGGCAGCAGGCGGAAGACCTGCAGGGGACATCACAAAGGGCCTTGTGTGCCTGGAATGGAGTTAGGATTGCAAATTAAAGGTGGAGAAGACACTGAAGGTGGTCTAGAGTGAGCCCAGAGGCAGGGAGAGCTACTGGCAGGTCCATGATGAGGCAGCTCCTTTGAGGGATGTTGGGCAGGTAGACCGATTGGAGGCAGGTATGCTAGAAGGGCAGGAAGAGATCATGGATGCCAGCCAGGTTTCTGGCTTGGGCAATATCCTCAATTCTAGTTCAGGAGTGCAGTGGAAGGAGCAAGTCAGAGAGGGAAGATAACTGGCTCAGTTACAATTAGGTGCCTGTGGGCTGCTCAAGGAGAGAGGACCAGTGGGCAGGTGTCCAGTCTAGAATGCAGGGGAAGATCTGGGCTGAGCCAGGAACTTTCACTGTTTGAAGTGTGAGCCAGGCCTGACTTTGAGTGGATGAGATCACTAACTGGAGTGTATGTGGAGTGTTAGTTCTCACCCTGGCTGCACAGGAGAAGCACTTTGAAAACTGCTAAGCCACCCCTGAGATTTTGAGTTCATTGGTCAGGAATGGGGCCTGTGCATAGTTTTTTTGTTTGTTTGTTTTTAACTCTAGCAAGCAGTGTGGGCTGAGACTTACTGGAGCAGAGGGTGAAGGGAGCTGGAAAGCCTCCTGCAGACCCTGCACGGACAACCTGAGAGGTCGCGGGAACCTTGGGATGCAGCTGTGTGGAGCGTGAACTCAGCACTCCACAATGCCACAGACAATTGAAACGCTTAAAAGCAGCCGCTTCCTAGCATGATTGTTTTCACTACTACTTTTCTAATAAAGGAAAGTTAGAGTAGAAATCACCTGGAGGTTGAAATCAGGTTCAGATTGTTGTGTGCTAGTGTGCAGAATGATCGCTCAGCCGCTAAGACACTTCTCAGACATTTGTGTGCTGGTTCCTGCCCCGGGGACTTTGGGAGGGACTGCCTCTTTGTCGTCAGGATGAAAACCTTAAGGGCATTAGGTAATTCTGTGGACCACACCAGCCTCAGGTGGCAGATACTCTCAAGAGACCCCTGCTGGGGGTGAGTCACCATGAGTCAGGTGATCCTCCTGGAGCAGCATACGAGGCAGCCTGACATATGCTGTCTACTGACTGAAGCCCCTACTCTCCTTAGTAAACACCCCAAACCTCCTCCATTAAACAGAAGGCCCCCTGCTTTAATTTATCCAAGTATTTTGCTGCTAGTTTGCATATACCCCACACCTGAAGTTCTCTCAACTCTGTTTCCCTGCCGCTATAACTATACAATCATTCCAGTGATAGGTGTGCATTCTCTCAAAAAGAGCACACTTTATTCCCTATGTCACCTCCTCTCCTGCTCTTCAAAATGGGTAGCATCTGGACCTCTACTCACTTCTAGGTTTACTATCTATCATGCCCATGAGAATGTCACCTTGGGGAGAGCAGGGACCCATGTTCACATCTGAAACACTAGCACAAGGAGGCACTCAATGAAGGGATGCACTGAATGAACGAATTGAGGGAAACCATGTCAAACTGGGAGGACACTGGGAAATCATCCACTTGGAGGTGCCAGTTAACACCAGCTGCTCCCTCTCTGCATAATCATCTACTTTCCACCACTCTCACTACACCAGTCTACCTGGACCCTCAGCACACCCTGTGCCCAGCAAGAAGTCAGGGTAACCCAAGATGCAGAACATACCATAGGTGAGGTCACAGTCAGTTCTTAGCACCCTGACTGCTGGGCAGAGCCCAGGAGACAGACTGCAGGAATCATCATGTGCACATGCCTGTCTCACAGATGCTGTATGTGCTCTTTGAATAGAACTATTTTTTTTAAAGGAAATTGTTATTAAGGACATTAAAATCCTGTTGCGCTTCGGCACCCGCGTGGTGTGGATATGGTTTAAGTGCAACCCCAAGGGTTCATGTGTTGGACGCTTGGTCCTCAGGCTGGCAATGTTAGGAGGTAGTGGGTCCTTTAGGAGGTGGAGCCTAGTGGAAGGCGTTGAGGGCAGTGGGGCTGCTTTCGTAGAAGGGATTAAAGAGTTCCCAGTTAGTTGCCAAGAGAGTAGGTCATCATAAGAAGCAAGGCCGGCTCTAACCCACTCCCTGGCTTTGTCTCATCATGAGATCTCTTCCTCTCACACATGCTCCTGCCAGTATGACATCTGCCATGTGACTCTGTCAGGGCCCTCACCAGAGTTGAGTAGATATTGGTGTCATGCCCTTGAATTTCCAAAACTGTGAGCTAAATAAACCTCTTTTCTTTATACATGACCCAGATTCAGGTATTTTGTTATAGCAACAAAAAAGAGACCAATGCAGCACCTAGGTAAGTGGAGGAGTAAATGAAACAAACTGATACTGATCTCATAAACCTGTTAAAATTAAACTAGAAGACCGGTGGTTTCTTATTCCTGTTATAGAAAGAAGGGTCTGTACCTATGGCAGATGAGGTAGAACCAAGAAGACAGATCTGACACTTTATAACTCATTCCTGTTTTTCACAGCTCTGAACAAAATAGTGTAATTAATTCAGCTAAGATAAATATTTCTGCATCTTTCTAAGAGCTGGATACAAATTTATTAATATACAACAAATTTTTTTCCATGATCCAAAGGCTGAGAACAGCCAAATCCTTGGCAGAGCTCTCATTCTATGCTTGTCACTTTCTGTCTATGGGGCCTTGGGTAATTTGCTTAATCTATTTGAGCGTCATTTTTCTCATCTTCAAAATCATGTCATTTATGCTGTGTCTATCTAGCAATGGGAGATGACTCATGGAAATAAACTGAGTTTTTCTCACAAAAAGCAACACAAGCAATTTTAATAAATGCTATAAGGAAAGAACAGTGGATACCCTTTCCCCTCCTCCTTGAACTTGAACATAAAGGGCATAAAGGCTGATGTTTACTAAATCCTGAACTTCAGGAACAATTCTGACCAGGAAGTGATAAGTTTGCCATGTAAGCAAGAAATGGCTTGGCAAGAAATCATGAGTTGTTAGCAAATCCTCAACCTCGAAGGCAAACAAGCCCCTGGGAGTTGCAGGAGTAGGTGGGGATTTTAGTTCCTAATTTTGCTTGCAGCCAAGGACTCTATGGGGTGTGTTAACTTAGGATAATCACCCAGTGTTTGGGAGTACCCCTCGGCCACGTCAGTGCTGACTCACAACACTGTGTGTCCCAGACTGGAGTGATTGTACATGGTCACAGACAGGAATTCCTGCTCCGTATCTTTGGGTCTCTCTCCCTGCAATAAGATAACTACTAGAATTCCATCCAGTAGGGTGCACTGCACTTCTGTTCTCTAGCAAACCACACACCATGGGGCTCTCGTCAATTAGATAAAAGTTAAAATTCTTACATCAACATACAGTAAGAGAAAGGGGAAGGTTGCTTGTGTCTTAGGAATAAAAAACAGCTTTTCCTCTTAATGAATCAGATGAAAAAGATGCCCATACACAGAAAAACAAGTTCAGAGCAGTACAGCATTGGTGGTGTTATATCCTACAACATGTAAGGACAAGAGACACACTTTGCTAGATGGGAACTTTGCTATGAAAGTTTGCTGCTGAAGGTCAAGGCTGAAGGCCTTGAAACAATTCAGACTGCCTTACTCATAAAGGCTTACAAGGTAGATTGGCTTGCTCAGCCTTTATTGCATTTCCCTAACTTGAAAACTAGGTTAAAATTTACATTTCCCAGACTCTCTTGCAGCTAGGGTTCCAGAAGTGATTTTTAAAATGCTCATCAGATGCATCTGTGTGTCAGTGAAATCAGAAACCAAGTTGAATGGAGGGGTAGGGGTAGCAGGAACCGTGTTGTTTTGCTGCTGTGGACCTATACAGGTCTGGAACTAACAGCTGTTTCCTGACCCCCAAGGGCAGCTAGTTAGGCTTCCTGATTCCCTGGATCCTTAGTGAACCAGGTGTCTGGTGTTTTTCTGGAAATGACTATGCCTCCTTAAAATTCAGCCGTCAAATGTGAAAATTGAAAACTGAAGCCATACAACCAAGAGTCTGAGCCAGGGAGAATTGGGTGGAAGTAAGTAAGAAGCAACAAGGAATGGGATGTATTCAGAATCTTTACTTAAGCCATGGGTTGTATTTAGGACTCCAAAAGTCAGTATGATCCAGTGAACTGGCTCAGCTTCTAAGGTGAACAGGTTTCAGATAAGTGTAGGATTTGTATTATACCGATTATTAAAGGTTTTCAACCCTCTACTTTTATAATTTCCAGGGAGGAGAAAAATAAGTGTCATATGCATCTGGACACAAAGAGATGCTAGAGGAATGTGACGGTGATGATACGATAACTCCACACGAGCCTCCCGCCTGTTCAGTTCTGCAATTTCAGACTTTCTGTAATGAGGTTCACAGCAGTTGTTCTCATAAGGCAGAAGTAACAAGGAAAGCAACATAAAGCACTTAAAGAGTTCATCACACATATGTATCCTTAAAGATGTACAGAGGATGCTATGAGCAGTGCTGAAACACGTTCTGCATTCTAAAATCAGAGGACACAAAATTATCTCTATTTGCAGATGATATGATCCTATATCTAGAAGACCCAAAGAACTCAACCAAAAGTCTACTAGAGCTAATCAACAAATTCAGCAAAGTAGCAGGGTACAAGATAAACCTAAAAAAGTCAGTAGCTTTCATATATGCCAACCATGAATCCACTGAGAAAGAAATCCAGAAAACAATCCCATTCACAATA